>PVHP010003204.1:16397-81022 GCA_004024765.1 Zapus hudsonius | reverse complement strand
CTTTGCAGGCAAGTGCCTTAACCACTGAGTCATCTCTCCAGCCACCCCCCCTCTCTTATTTTTGAGCTGAGTCTGTTGCTGACCCCAGAGCTTGCTGGGTTTGTTTTTTGTTTTTTAGCCATCTTTCCAGCCCGAATCCTTTTTTTCCACTCAGCCTTCTTTTTCACTCAGATTCGCCTCCCAATGACAGGTCCATGCAACGACCCAGCAAGTTTGCCGCAGCCTTTCTGTGTCGGGAGTGTCAGGTGCGCACAGGCCAGGCAGGCCTTGGAAGCCCACCGAGCGCCAGAAGCGGTGCCAGCGCGCGCCCTGCTGGGCGTCGGTGGAACTGCAGGCGCCTGTTCCGGTCCCGCCCCGGGGCCAAAGGCCGGCCAGGTCACCGGGAACCGTCGTCCGTCGGGACCGAGCCGGTCCTGAAGCCCAGAAGGTGGTGCCCGGGACCAAGCTGAGGGTCTTCGAGGCCGAGCGGGTGGGAGGCAAAGGTACCAGACCCGGAAAGGAGTGGGCGAGGGGGGTCTGCGGGCGTGCGCAGGGGCGTGGGAGAGAGGAGAAAGGTCCCGTCCCGGCAGGGGGGGGTTCCCGAGGGCCTCCGGCCCGGGGCTCGGGCGTCCCGGAGCCGGGCGCCTCCTCCCTGAGCGCACGTGTTGGCCGGAGGGGGGCCAGGATCGCGAGTGACTGGGAGGGCCGCGATCAGCTCCACCTCTCGGCAGATGGCATCGCGTGGCCCTGATGCCCCTGATGCCCCTGGTTCCTGCGACTGCTTTGTCTCGGTGCCCCCCGCCTCGGCCACCCCTGCTGTGATCTTTGCAAAGAATTCGGACCGGCCCCGGGATGAGGTGCAGGAGGTGGTGTTTGTACCCGCGGGCACTCACACCCCTGGGAGCCGGCTCCAGGTGGGTCGGGACATCAGGCACCTCTTCCTCTTCCTCCCTTCTTCCTCGGCTTCCGGCCCTGGGACCCTGCGAGGTGCGATGAAAAGAATGTGAAACTCAGGTCCGTTATTCTGCTTAACCCCTGTTGAACTCGGTTTACTCATCTGCAAACTGGGGGGAAAAACCTGTCTTAAGGCCATATATAGGGTGACTGGCAAAGTGTCAGACAGTGTAAGTTCTTTTTTAAAAAATATTTATTCATTTTCAAGCAGAGAGAGAGAGAGAGAGAGAGAGAGAGAGAGAGAGAGAGAGAGAGAGAGAGCGCGCACCAGGGCCACCACCTTGTGGGTCTGGCTTATGTGGGTCCTGGGGAATTGAACCTGGGACTTTAGGCACTGGAGGCAAGTGTCTCAACCGATGAGCCATTTCTCCAGCCCCAGACAGTGTAAGCTCTGACCCTCTTGTTTGTTTGTTGTTTTCGAGGCAGGGTCTCCCTCTAGCCCAGGCTGATCTGGAACTCGCTCTAGCTCCAGGCTGGTCTCAAACTCACAGCCACACCTGGCTTATCTTTTTAATTTTTTTTAGTTCTGAACCTTTTAAAACATTTTATGTTCATTTATTTATTTTCAAGCACACACAGAGAGAGAGAGAGAGATGAGAGAGATGAAAGAATGGGTGCACCAGGGCCTCTAGCTGCTGCAATTTAACTCTGGATACATACTCCAAACTCTTTGTGCATACTGGGGAATCGAACACGGGTCATTAGGTTTCATAGGCAAGTGCCTTAACCGCTAAGCCATCTCTCCTGACTCTGACCCTTTTTAAGTGGACTTTTTCTTTCTCTCCTCCTTTACCTTCAGTGCACCTACATCGAGGTGGAGCAGGTGTCAAAGACACACGCTGTGATTCTGAGCCGCCCTTCTTGGCTGTGGGGTGCCGAGATGGGAGCCAATGAACATGGCGTCTGCATTGGCAATGAAGCTGTGTGGACCAAGGAGCCCGTCAGGGAGGGAGAAGCCCTGCTGGGCATGGACCTACTCAGGTGCAGACCTGCCCTTTATGCCCCACATCCTCCCCTCTTCTAACCTAGTCTGTAAAACTCTCCTTTCTGCTGACCTTGCTTTTGTGCCCGACCAGGGAGGCTGCCCTGCCCCTCCTCTCTCCTGGTCCCATCGCCATAGTCTGATAAGAAGCTTCTCCTGAACTAGAAGTAGGGCGGCAGGCAGTGTTTTAAGTATTTTTCAACAACCTTTTTTTTTTTTTTTTTGTCAACTGAAACCTCACATTAAGTCTTGGTTTATAGAACTGATAAAGAAGGAACAGGGGCTTGGAGGTTAAAGGCACTTGTTTGTAAAGCCTGCCAACCCGAATTTGTTTCCTCAGCACCCATATAAAGCCATATGCAAAGTGACACATTGGTCTGAAGTTGTTTGCAGTAGCAAGAGACTCTGGTGTGTGTACACACACTAGTGCAAATATCTTTTTTAAAGAAGGATCAGTTCTGATTAAGGAGTGGTATTGCCTACAGCTTAGAAACCCGTAGAATGTGGGTATTGCTATTTTTTCATTTTTATTTTATTTGCACTGTGTATACGTGTGCATTCCAGGGCCTCTTGCCATTGCAAGTGCTTGTACCACTTTTTGTGGGAATTGAACCTGGGCTGGCAGGCTTTGCAAGCAAGTGCCTTTAACCACTGAGCCATCTTTCCAGTCCCTATTTGTTTCCTGGGTAGTTTATATATTTTAAGTATTTTTATTTTATGGGTGTGTGTGTGTGTGTGTGAGTGTGAGAGAGAGAGAGAGAGAGAGAGAGAGAGAGAGAGAGAGAGAGAGAGAGAGAGAGAGAGAAAGTATGGGCATGCCAGGGTCTCTTGCCACTACAAACTCCAAACATATGAGTCACTTTGTGCATCTGGCTAAATTATGTGGATATTGGAAAATTGAAACTGGGCTGTTAGGCTTTGCAAGCAAGCACCTTTAACTGCTGAGTCATTTCCCCAGCCCCTGTTGTTTTAAATAAGATTATAAAGCTGGGCGTGGTGGTGCATGCCTTTAATCCCAGCACTCGGGAGGCAGAGGTAGGAGGATCGCCATGAGTTCAAGGCCACCCTGAGACTACACAGTGAATTCTAGGTCAGCCTGGACTAGAGCAAGAGCCTACCTCAAAAAACCAAAAAAAAAAAAAGATTGTAAAAATCTCTATGTGTATGTGTGAGTACAGTCACCTGTGCCATGACCCACGTGTGGTGGTCAGAGGATAACCTTGGGGGCAGGTTCTTACCTTCCACCCAGCTGAGGCAGGGTATTTTGTTATTCACTGCTGCATGTGCCCTGCTCGCTGGCCCGTGAGCTTCTGAGGATCCTCCCATCTCCCCACAGGAATGCTGAGGTTACCAGCACACACCACGTGTGGCTTTATGTGGTTCTGGGGATCCAAACTTGAGTCCTCATGCTTGCGCTACAATCACTTTATCTCTTGAACTGTTTCTAACCCATTGGTGTTTTGAGACAATGTCTCATTCAGTCTAGGATCACCTTGAACTTGATATGTAGCCGAGACTGGCCTTGAACTCCTGATCCTCCTACCCCATCTCCCACATTCTAGGATTACAGGTCCGTACTACCATGCCCAGCTTGCATAATTGTTTCTTGTTTCTGTTGTCATTCGTTTAGAGACAGGGTCTCATGTATTCTAGCCTAGCCTCCAACACTCAACATGTAGTGCTTGGGATTGAACCCAGTGCCTCACGCATGTTCAGTCCCCAGCCCTGCATGATTATTTAATATAACCAGTGCTAATGGGTTTACTTTGTGGCTTGGGCTTTTCATCAAACCTGTCTGGGTCACAGGTTCTGTCCCCTGCCCTCTCTGTCAGGTTGGCTTTGGAACGGAGCACTTCTGCCCAGGAGGCCATGCAGGTGATCACGGGCTTGCTGGAGCACTATGGGCAGGGGGGTAGCTGTCGCGAGGACCCCACACCATTCTGCTACCACAACACCTTCTTGCTGGCTGACCGGATGGAGGCATGGGTGCTGGAGACAGCTGGCAAGCTGTGGGCTGCTCAGAGGATCCAGGGTGAGGGGCCCAGTGCTGGGGTCTGCTTGCAGGGACTTCTGTCCTCCACCTTTGTTCCCTTTGCCAGCCTTGAGGGGTGGGAGACCTACTGGGATGGAGAGAGGGCCTCCACCAGGTGACAGGACCTGTCCCGCCCCTTGCCTGCTTCAGCCTGCCTCCTCTGGAAACCTACCTGGATTTCCCTGGGTGGCTGGGCTCCCACTTCCATTCACACCTCTTGGCCATCACGTCTATCCCTGTGATTGTTCTGTCTGTCTTTCCCATCACTCATGAGGGTGGGCTGTACTTATCATAGCATGGGTATTCCATGAATGCTCCCCCTGCTCCACAGGGGGTCCCCGAAACATCTCCAACCAACTGAGCATTGGCACAGACATCTCGGCCGAACATCCCCAGCTCCGCAGTCACGCCCAGGCTCAGGGCTGGTGGGCTGGACAGGGCACCTTTGACTTTGCACAGGTCTTCTCCCTGACCCAGCAGCCTGTGCGCATGGAGGCTGCCAAGGCCCGATTCCGGGCTGGGCATGAGCTGCTTCAGCAGAGGCAAGGTGTGTGAGTGGTGGATGGGGTGATGCCAGCCCTCCCACACTGCTCTCTGCCAGGGGCCTCACCAGCTCCTTGTCACCAGGGAGCATCACAGCAGAGGTCATGATGGACATTCTCAGAAACAAGGAGAGTGGCATCTGCATGGACTCTGGCGGCTTCCGCACCACGGCCAGCATGGTGTCTGTCCTGCCCCAGGATCTCACACGACCCTGTGTCCACTTCCTCACTGCCACACCAGATCCGTCCAGGTGAGGACAAGGATGGGGAAGCTGGTGAGGTTGTACTGGGCAGGGGATGCCATAGGGCATCGTCTACCGCAGCCCTGTGCTCCCTGTTCCGTTAGGTCTGTGTTCAAACCTTTCATCTTTGGTGTGGGGGTGGCTCAGGCCCCCCAGGTACTATCTCCTACTTTTGGAGCCCAGGACCCTGTTCGGATCTTGCCTCGATTCCAGACTCAGGTGGATCGTCGACACTCACTCTACCGTAGACACCAGGTGGCCCTGGGGCTGATGGACAGTGAGCCGGTAATGGCCCAGGGACTAGGTGTCATGCGCGGGGTGGGGTGGGGTGGTGGTGGTGGTGGTGGTGGTGACACACCTTCCACCTTCTGGGCACTCAGAGAAGACGAGGGGTCTGGGAGTTGAGATAGCAGAGTTGGGGTGAGGTCCCTGCTCTTTGGAGCTAGCTGCTGAGACAATGTGGGTGGTCTTGGCTTTCTCCTGCCTGTGGCTGAGGACTGTATTCCCTGGCTCGGCCTTTCCTGGCAGGCGCGGGGGCAGCAGCTCCGGCAGAAGCAGTGGGACCTGGAGCAGGAAGGTCTAGAGGCTGCACGAGCACTGCTGGCCGGTGAGCTGACACCACCTCCCCAGGAGCTGGGCGGCCTCTTCCAGGCCTTTGTGGAGAAGGAGTGTCAGGCCTACGCCTAAGCACGCAGTACCTCTTGGTCCACTGAGTGCAGGAGCCCTGGGCCAGCTGCCCTGAGCTGGTGGGGTGTGGGGTCAGAGTGATCCCTTTGTACCCCTCAGCTGGGTTCTGAGTGACCTTTGCTTTAATAAATGTGTTTTATTTTCTTGCTCAGTGAACTGAATCCCAGGTCCATTGGGGGTAGGAGTTGAGCAAGTGCAAAGGACAGCCCCAAGCAAGCTGGCTACTAGGCCTGTGGTGCCAGGCTGCAAAAATCCTAATGGTGAGCTGGGTGTGGTAGTGCACTCCTTTAATCCCAGCACTTGGGAGGCAGAGGTAGGAGGATCACTGTGAGTTTGAGGCACCCTGAGACTACATTAGGTCACCCTGGGCTGGAGCAAAACCCTACCTGGAAAAACAAAATTCTAATAATAAATAAAAATCCTAATGGTGGACATGCATGGTGGGACTACACGTGAAGGGGCAGGAAGTACAGGAAGGGGCATACCTAATGGTGTGTGCATGAAGACCAGAGGTCACTGTGACTAGCTACTGTCTGGGGATGATCATGGACCTGGGAAGGCCATTCCCTTGGAGAGGCAGTGACAATATACTCTGTGAGGTATCTATTTCTTGTCCACTTGAGACCCAGAAAACCAGCTGGGGACTTGGAGACATGCCAACCCTTTCAGTCATCCTGAAAGGCCAGGTTGCTTATTGAGGTTGTTTTCTGCTTCTAGGCCTTTACTGGTTCCTTTCCCTGAGATGCTCCCAAGTGACATGACAGCATTCCAAAGCCCCTTGACACTTTATTTGGGGAGGGGCTCCAGTCACGGGTGAGGGGACATGCATAGAGAGGCCCCATGCTTCAGTTCTTGATTTTCTTAGTTGAAGTTTTGCTTGTGCTAGGGGCTACAACCAGAGAGGCCTTGGAGGCCGAGGCTTCTGGAACCCCCTTCCTTGGCTGGACAGAGTGTTTTTGTCCCTTGGGAACAAGAGTGCATGGATTTTTGGTGGGAGAGGAGACCTGGGATGAGGAGGTAGTCTTCGGAGCCGACTCTGTCCTCGGCTCTGGAGTAACAGAGGAGCTGCTGTCTCCAGCCATGGGCATCCCAGGTATCTGGGGCAGGCTGGTGAGGGTGGGCTTCATCTCCATCCTCTCAAGGTGTTCTGACAGGGCTGCCTGCTGCCTGCGCTCCTGGTGTCCCTTCAGCTCCTGCCTCAGTTCCTTGAAGAAGCCTGAGAGGGCCCAGAGAGGTGGATGTGGGCTCAGCAAGGTGGTCTCTGGATGAGGTCCTGCCATTCCTAGTGGGGGCGGGGGTTGGGGCTGGGGAAGGGTGAGTTCCCCTGCATGCCCAGGACCCTGTTCAGATCCTGCCCTGATTCCAGGCCCAGGTAGGTAGCCCTGGAGCTAATGGAGAGTGGTTAAGTAACCCCTCCTCTGCAGGGACCAGGAGCTATGCAGGCATTGGGAGATAACATACCTTCCCCCTCTGACCGGCACTCTGGAAATGGGGGGCCTGAGTGGAGGAGACTACAGCACTAGGGAAAGGGTCCCCTGTGCAGATCTAGGTGTTCGGGATCATGGCAGCATCATTGCTATCTTGGCTTCTCCAGCCCTCAGGGCAAGGTGAGCCCTGGAAAGCAGTCACCTCGCTCTGAGCAGAATGGGCCGCTCAGCTCTGGAAATTCATCCTCATCACCTGAGGCCTCATCCTCCTCATCTGAAACCCAGCGCTCCAAAACAGGCTGTCTGTCCAGGTCCAAGAGCAGTGGCAAGGCTCCTATCACCATCTTCCTGTGAGGCAGAAGGAACACAGGCTACCCCCAGGGCGCCCCTGGTGTGAAATCTGGAAGATCGGTATGGCTTCTGGGCTAGGAGATGGGCCTGGGGTCAGCCCCGAAGAGTGAAGGGTGGCTTCTGCTTCTTCGAAGTGTCAGGAATGGAGTGGCTGATGTAGAGGAGGGTGGGGAGGAGGAGACGTTGGACAGCACACCTTTGCAGGCTGAGGGGCTGAGTGAGTCAGTAGGTGGTGCTTTGCCAGTATCCTCAGTCTCTCCTTACCTGTAGCCATCCTGGTTGGTGCAAGGGTTGCCCAGCAGGTTAAGGATGAGAAGGCTTTCAGGGAGCTCATCTATACAGCAGAGAGAGGAAGCAAGGGTCTGAAGCCAGCCTGGGCCCCTGTCCTGCACATGCATACATGTACATGCACCATACACTTGTGTATGTGAGTGAGCATGCTACAGGCACAGGCAGCTGAGAGGAAGGAGGGCTTCACGTGGGATATGTTTCATGAACCGGGGTTCCTACCCAGATTCAGTGTTTCTATCAGGTTATCAGAAAGGTCCAGAAACTGGAGGTACTGGAGGCTGAGGAGGTTTTCCACCTTCCTGATTTGGTTTCCTGCCAGAGACAAGAAGCTGCAGGGAAAGAAGAGGAGCAGAGACAGGGCTGAGCTATACAGTATGGGGAGGAGGCAGGGAGAGCAGCGGGTACCTGGGCCCCGTCCTAGGCAGCTGGATGACAAGTGGTGACACAGCTTTGTGTGGCGAGGAGAGCAGAGTTAGGCTTGCTGTGTCTCAAGCTGATAAAGAGCCACACGTGGGGAGCAGTGAGCCAGCTCTAGGGTGTTGCCAGTCCCCCCCCCACCCAATGCTCCTTAGTCTTCCGCCTGAGCCTTGTCACCACATACCGCAAAGAGGGGATACAATCCAGGTTCTCAATTCGCTGGATTTTATTCTGCAGGAAGAAAAGAAGAAGGTGGGGAAACCAAGCTAAGGTCATTTGGATGGGGATGCTCCTAGGGGATCTCAAGACCACGTCTGCTCTTAGCTGGAGCTAAGTTGTGCTTGGGGAATGGTCATTCACACTTGGTGGAATGACTCACCATCACTACCTGGGGGCAGATGATATGTTCCCTCCAAGCCAGTGGTTAAAGTGTAAGCTTAGAGCTTTCTTAAGAGGCAGGACCAAAGAGGAAGCAGAGAATCAGGGAAGGAAATCAAGGAGCCACCAGGGCAATGGGAGCCCACATACACAGAGGGAACCATGGACACATATGAATTTGATTAGCAAAGGAGTGTGAGGCATATTCAACTTAGAAAAAGCTGGCGATCACCCAACCACCACCACACCATCACACAGCCATCAAGAAGCTGAAGGATGTAGGGTATAGAGGAATCTTCATCATTTTTCTCTTGCTGTTTTTCAAATGAGTGCTATTTATTTATCTATATTTTTTTTGTTTTCTTGAGGTAGGGTCTCACTCTAGCCCAGGCTGACCTGGAATTCACTATGTAGTCTCAGGGTGGCCTCGAACTTACGGTGATCTTCCTATCTCTGCCTCCTGAGTGTTGAGATTAAAGGCATGCACCACCATGCCAGACTTATTTATTTTTAAGGCAGTGTCTGGTGTAGCTCAGGCTAGCTTGTGATCCTCCTGCCTCAGCCTTCTGAGTACTGGGATTGCAGGTGTAAACTAAGCCTGGCTGGAACGGGCTTGGACTGCATGA
This sequence comes from Zapus hudsonius, assembly GCA_004024765.1. Taxonomy (NCBI): domain Eukaryota; kingdom Metazoa; phylum Chordata; class Mammalia; order Rodentia; family Dipodidae; genus Zapus; species Zapus hudsonius. The sequence continues at coordinate 72,114 of PVHP010003204.1, read as the reverse complement.
CATGAAAAGTTTAGGGAAGACACTATGAGGAACTTCATAAACCAAGAGAAGTATTTGACTCAAGAATGGGGATTTCAGAGCATGTTCAGGATATCTTTGGGGAAGGGGGGTCAGTTTTGTAATCTGGGATTCCTGATCCATTTGGCAATGGTTTAAGCCAAGTTCTGCCTGAATACCAGATAGTGCACTAGGTGACCCATTTGGCTGATTTCAGATTAGACAGACTTGGTCCACATCAGGGAGGGAAAGGAGGGGAAGGAGGCAAGACTTTACCACTTGCAGATAGAGGCTGTGAACATTCTGGAGGCCCTCTAAGTTCTTGATGGTGGTAATCTTCTCCCGGTCCAGGCGGACAGTCTCCAGTTCAGCAATGGTATGAAACCTAAGGAAGAGTGGGCAGAGTTGTATGCTGGAGCCCATATCTGTGTCCTCTTAGTGGGGGGATTGGATAAGGGGAGGACATGTTTCAAGGAAGAGTAGAAGGCTGAATGGTTTTTATCAGATGTTGTAGTCAACTTCTCATTGCTGGCTCAAAGAACCTGGCCAAAAAGCAGATTGTGGAGGAAAGGCTTTATTTTGGCTTAGAGACAAGGGGAAGCTCCATGATGGCAGGAAAAACAATAGCATGACCAAAGAGTGGACATCACCTCCGCCACAGCCTGCAAACAATAGCAGGAAGGCATGCCAACACTGGCAAGGGAAAGCTGGATATAACCCCATGAACCCACCATCAACAGCACACTTCCAATTCCAAAACTGCCATCAGCTCGGGATCAAACATTCAGAACACATTAAGTTTATGGGTGACACCTGAATCAAACCATCACAGATGTCAACAACTTCATGGCATGGGAAGTTGTGTCCAGGTCATGAAACTGGCTTGCCTTGGACACCTGGTTCTGTCAGTGGTCTGGGGAAGGATCAAAGCAAAAGAGAAGGGGCCTCTAGGTAGGTGATGGTCACTCATAGTTCCTGGAGATTTGGAGACAAGAAAAGCCTTCCTTGGCCAGCCTGCATGGTGGAGGCATGGGTAGGAATGAGAGCAATGCTTTTATGTTTTCTAGAAGAACCTTCCTCATCCCCTTGCTTTTTTTGTGTGGGGGGGTTCTAGGTAGGGTCTCACTCTAGCCCAGGCTGACCTGGAATTCATTATGTAGTCTCAGGGTAGCCTCAAAACCACAGTGATCCTCCTACCTCTACCTCTCAAGTACTGGGATTAAAGGTGTGTGCCACCATGTCCCCCCCATTCTACTTTTTTGAGGTAGGGCCTCACCCTAGCCCAGGCTGACCTGGAACTCACTCTGTAGTCTCAGGCTGGCCTCAAACTCACAGCAATCCTCCTACTTCTGCCACCCAAGTGTTAAGATTAAAGGTGTGGTCGGGCGTGGTGGCGCACGCCTTTAATCCCAGCACTTGGGAGGCAGAGGTAGGAGGATCGCCATGAGTTCAAGGCCACCCTGAGACTACAGAGTGAATTCCAGGTCAGCCTGGGCTAGAGTGAGACCCTACCTCAAAAAACCAAAAAAAAAAAAAGATTAAAGGTGTGCACCACCATGCCCAGCCCCCTTCTTTTGTTGAGGCAGGGTCTGTAGCCTAGGCTGGCCTTGAACTCACAGTGATCAGCCTCTCAAGTGCTGAGACGAAAGGTGTGCACTATTACACTTGGCATCACCTCCCTTTTGAGTGACCCATGCAAGGAAAATCATTTGTTCCATCCACACAGTCATTATTTCTACAATATTTCCTGAGGGCCCAATGTAGACAAATGACAGTATCCTTTCCCATGATTACTAAGGCAACAGGCCATACATCTGTTAAGTGGACCCCAGATACAAGGAATGAAGGGGGCACATAGGCTTGTACCAAGTCCAGAGTAGGGGGATCAGCAGCAACTTTCTGGGTAAGAAGTTAGCTTCAAAGTGGGAGAGGTATAGGTAGAAGGCATTTCAAGCAGAACAAATCATACGTGTGTGAACTAATCCAGCCCTTCTTTAACATGAATATGTCTAGGAATCCCTTGTGCACTGTAATGATGCAGACCTGGATTCTGGAGTAGGCACAAGATTCCTCAATGCTTTTTAAAATTATTCTTCAATTCTTTAAAAATATATTTATTTATTAATTATTATTATTATTATTATTGGTTTTTCGAGGTAGGGTCTCGCTCTAGTCCAGGCTGACCTGGAATTCACTATGGAGTCTCAGGGTGGCCTTGAACTCATGGCGATCCTACTACCTCTGCCTCCCTAGTGCTGGGATTAAAGGCGTGCGCCACCACGCCCGGCTAATATTTTTATTTATTTGAGAGAGAGAGACAGAGAGAGAGACAGAGAGAGACAGAGAGAGAGAGAGCAAGAGCACAAAAGCACTGGAACTGCTTGCTGCTGCAAATGAACTCCAGCCATTTGCACCACTTTGTAATCTGGTTTTATATGGGTACTGGGGAATTGAACCTGGGCTGGCAGACTTGGCAAGCAAGCACCTGTAAACACTGATCCATCTCTGCAATAAGATTCTTCACTGCTAAGAAGCCCCAGGCGATGCTAAGGCTACCACCCCCACCTCTGGCATGAGAACTCGAATACTTGTGGACAGTGACTGGAAATAAGGCTGAGGAGATAGCAGAGAGGTGTTCTATGGCCATTCCATCCTGAATGTCCCCAATCTCATCTGATCTTGGGGCCTAGTTAGTACTTGGATGGGAGACAGCAGAAGTGAACTTATACTAAGGCATTTGAATTTTATTCTGAAGGTAATAAGGAGTTGAGGAAATTTCTACCAGGTAGTGATCAGATATACGAGAATCATGGGGAACAGGAAAATAAGTTATGCATTTGTTGACAGCCTTATTGAGGCATCCGAGCCTGGTGTGGTGGCGCATGCCTTTAACCCCAGCACTCAGGAGGCAGAGGCAGGAGGATCGCTTTGAGTTCCAGGCCACTCTGAGACTACATAGTGAATTCCAGGTCAGCAGGGCAGCTGAGGATGAACACAGAGCCATCTTTAAGAGAGGCGGGGGAGTCAGTTGGACATGACCACTGATTGGAGTTGGAGCAGCTCACGAGAGAAGGGTGGTCCAAGTCAGTACAGCTCAGGGAACTGGACCTCTGTGTCCTCCCCACATGCACTCACATCTTTTCTGACAGGTCCTCATCCTCAGGGAAGGTCAAGTTCCTTTTGGTGATGAGGGCTTCGGTAATGCAGACACCCACTGCCTCTGGACTCTGGGCATGCTCAGCTGTGAAAAGATGCGCCTCTTCGTCACTGTTCTTCATAGTTGGAGGCCTGACCCTAATGTTGCCCAACTGGTCAGCTGTCCTCACCTGCCCACCCGCCTCCCTGCTTACCTCCAGGCATGACCTGAAATAAGCCACTGCTGGCCACAGGTGAGAGATGGACTACAGGAGCCTGGAGGCTAGGACAGATCCCCTGGGGATGGCTGAACCCAGAGAGAGAGGGATGGAGTCGGAGCCACTCGTTCGGGGAGTGAGAGGGGGGTCGAAGACAAAAGTAACTCAGGGCGGAGGGTCTGGAGATCGAGAGGCGTAGAGCGGCTTTCACGAAGACCTGTAAACCAGAGCCAGCCAAAGAGAGGGTCTCGGGCGTCCAGGCGTTGCTAGGAGACCGAACGCGCGTGTCTGCGCATGCGGGATGACGGCTCCTCCCGCTGCTTCCGGCCCGGCAGCTCTCTGCGCTCCCACAATCCTTAGCGCCTTCCGGCTCCGGCTCTGTCGGTGGTTCCGGTGGCGATGGCCGCGGCCGTGGTAGGGAAGCTGCGAGGGGGTCTCCTGCCCCAGGCGGGTAAGGAGCCGCGGACCTCCCTGCGCCCCGGGCCACCCTCTCCATGCCCGCGTCCCCTCCTTGACTCGGGTCCTTCCTGTAACCCCAGGCTGCCCGCGCCCCGGGGCGCCCTGACACCTGCTGGCTCAGCCCCGCCACGACGTCACCCCCAGATACTGAGATCCCCAGGCACCCTGCTTCGGGGTCCCCCAACACTCTGCTCAGATCCTACCCCACAGGGCCCGGGCCGGGATTTTTGCATAGTCCTTCTTACGGTCATCCTCAACTTGGTTGCCTCCCCAAGCCTTCTCCCGCCACCCTTTTCTCTAGTGACACCTGGAGCTTGTACCCTATTTAGCGACACCCCATCACGACCTAAATTGTCACTTGCCTAGCTCCTGTCTTTCACTTCACGAGGGCAGAACAGTGTTTGTTCCGTAATTGGCATGGTGCCTTGTTGTTGGTAAGCATGCGATAAATATTTAATGAGTGAATTCGAGTACTTACTATAGGCCAGGGATTGTGATAAATGGTGAACACGTAGTGCCTCATTTCAGTCAGTATTAAGCAGAAGCACTTTGTGAAGAGGACATCCCTTCATTACACTGAAGTTTAGACTAGCTGAGTGTTGGGGATTAAAATCCAGTTCCATCTCATTCCAAAGATGCTCCTTTAAAAACATTTTTTGGAGATCGTGTGGGTGTGCCAGGGCCTCTAGCTGCTCCAAACAAACCCCAGTGACAATGCACTAACATGTGTATCTGGCTTTATTTGGGTACTGGGGAAATGGAACCCAGGCTAGCAGGCTTTGCAAGCACATGCCTTTAACCACTGAGCCATTTTCCTAGTCCCTCCATAGCTGCTCTTAGCAGTTAGATTTTGGTCATGGTCAAAGACCATAAAACCTTCCTGCCTCAGGAGATCTCCATGTTCTTCAACTGAACTCGAACTGAACCATTTTTGAGCTGTTCCTTTTCCCAGGGTCCTACCTGCGTCTTGGGAAAGGCTGAAAGTGAAAAGCTCCAGTCTTGGCAGTATCTTGGTGGGTATGGAGATATTACTTTGCCGCTGGCCTTTGGAGTTCTCGTTTTTTTTTTTTTTTTTTTTTTTTTTTTTTTTTTTTTTTTTTTTTTTTTTTTTTTTTTTTTTTTTTTTTTTGGTTTTTCGAGGTAGGGTCTCACTCTAGCCCAGGCTGACCTGGAATTCACTCTGTAGTCTCAGGGTGGCCTTGAACTCATGGTGATCCTCCTACCTCTGCCTCCCGAGTGCTGGGGTTAAAGGCGTGCACCACCATGCCCGGCCTCTTTGGGTTTTTAGGGGTGCTTTCAAGCTTTGTCAGCAAGAAGAGAAGAGGAAGAGAGATTTTTGTTTTGCTTTGTCTATAGAGTCTCAGGTAGTTTGGGGGACATTAAACTCTTATTTGTAGCCAAAGCTGACCTTGAACTCCTGATCCTCTTGCCAAATGCTGGGATTGAAGGTGTGTGCAGAGGTAGCAGGATTGTTGTGAGTCCAGGTTAGCCTGAGCTAGAGTGAGATCCTATGTAAAAAAAAAAAAAAAAAAAAGGGCTGGAGAGATGGCTTAGTGGTTAAGACATTTGCCTGCAAAGCAGAAGGACCAAGTTCAATTCCCTAGTACCCATGTAAAGCCAGATGCACAAGGTGGTTCATGTGTATGTCTGGAGTTAGTTTACAGTGGCTGGAGGCCCTGGTGTGCCCAGTCTCTCTGTGTGTCTGTCTGTCTGTCTGTCTGTCTGTCTGTCTGTCTCTCTCTCTCTCTCTCTCTCTCTCTGTCTTTCTCTCTCATAAATAAAATATTTTTTTAAAAGGAGGAAGGGGAGGACCTGAAGAGAGCTATGAGGATGGTATAATGGTTTGTTTCTCTCTTGCTTTAAGTCATAGGAGCAGGCCTAGCAGGGGTTGAAGCCACAGATCAGCTTGCTGGACCCTCACGCAGAGTTTCTGACTCAGTATGTCTAGGGCAGGCATAAAAATTTGTATTTCTTCTCTTTCTTTCTTATTTCTTTTTTTTTTTTCCTGAGGTAAGGTCTTGCTCTAGCCCAGACTGACCTGAGATTCACTATGTAGTTTCAGGGTGGCCTTGAACTCACAGTGATCTTCCTACCTTTACCTCCTGAGTGCTAAGATTAAAGGCATGTGTGCCACCATGCCCATGAAAATTTGTATTTTTAGCCGGGCGTGGTGGTGCACGCCTTTAATCCCAGCACTCGGGAGGCAGAGGTAGGAGGATCGCCGTGAGTTCAAGGCCATCCTAAGACTACATACTGAATTCCAGGTCAGCCTGGACTAGAGCGAGACCCTACCTCGAAAAACCAAAAAAAAAATAAAAATAAAAAAAATTTGTATTTTTAACAAGCTCCCAGATGATGCTGATGTTGCTGATTTGAAGGAGATGGGTGTTCTTCAAGAACCTTTGGCTTAGACAATGGGTTGGCATATTATGGTAGAGCTGGTTTTTTCAAGGTAGGGTCTCACTCTAGCCCAGACTGATCTTGAACTCACTCTAGCTCCAGGCTGGCCTCAAACTCAAGGGATCCTCTGTCTTAGCCTCCCGAGTGCCGTGATTGAAGGCGTGCACCACCATGCCCAGCCACACCCAGCTTTTGGCAGAGTTGAGTGTGATGGACTGTATGAACTCCACAAACAATGCATTTATCTGGCCATTTAAGAAAAGATTTGCCTACCCTCTCACCATTTGCTTTATTAATGAATTTCGGTTATTTCTGAGGTAAGGCCTCACTCTAGCCCAGGCTCACTGGAACCCAGTGTGTAGTCCCAGTTTTTGTCCAGAAGGTGTGCTCTTTATCCATCTGGGGCACCAAGAGGGTGCATCTCACCATGTTTCCATTCCCTCTCAGGTCAGCTGCCCACCCTCCAGACTGTACGCCATGGCTCCAAGGCTGTAACCCGCCACCGCCGTGTCATGCACTTTCAGCGGCAGAAGCTGATGGCTTTAACTAAGTATATCCCCCCCAAACCTGCCATAGACCCCAGATGCCTGCCACCTCCACCCAAGCCCCCCAAGGAGGTAAGAGTGACGCTCGCTACCAGTTCTTTGGTCATTGGTGAAGTAGCACTCTGGGCCATAGTCACAGCATTGTTTTACGTTCCTACTGTGACCCTGTGGTCTAGAAGTTGTATAATGAAATCTGTACTTGATGCTCTATTGATTTTGTTTGTTTTAATTTATTTGCAAGTGGAGAGAGATAGAAGAGAGACAGACAAAGAGAATGGGCACATCAGGGCCTCTAGCCACTGCAAACAGATTCCATATACATATGCCATTTTGTGCATCTGGCTTTATATGGATACTGGGGAATCAAACTGCAGTCATTAGGCTCTGCAGGCAAGCGCCTTAACTGCTGAACCATCTCTCCAGCCCTTGTTTTTTTACTTTTTTTGGTTTTTTTTTGAGGTAGGGTTGGTCCCACTCTAGCCCACGCTGACCTAGAATTCACTATGTAGTCAGGGTGCAATCCTCCTCCTGCTGGGATTAAAGGTATGTGCCACCATACCTGGCTGCCCTTGTTTGTTCTTTTGAGGTAGGGTCTCACTTTAGCCTAGGCTGATCTTGAACTCACTCTGTAGCTCTAGGCTGGTCTTGAACTCATGGAGATCCCTCCCACCTCAGAGGCTGGTATTAAAGGCATGCATCACCATGCCTGACTTGTTTTGGTTTTTTGACTCCATGGATTGCATGAGCTTCCTGAATTGCCTTCATTCTTTTTTTTGTTGTTGTTTTGTTTTGTTTTTGGAGGTAGGGTCTCACTCTATCCCAAGCTGACCTGGAACCCAGTCTGTAGTCCCAGGCTGGTCTCCAACTCACAGAGATCCTCCTACCTCTAACTCCTGAGTCTTGGGATTAAAGGTAGGTGTCTTAAATTAAAGGCTATTTTACTTTATTTTTCAAGATGAGGTCTTGGGATCTTGCTCTATTGCACCAGCTGCCCTCAACCCCCTGAACTGAATCATCTTCTCACCTCAGCCTCCCTGGTGCTGGGATTACAGTGTGAGCCCTCATACACCCTGCTTACTTTCTCCTTCATAATTGAACCTTCCATGCTTGCCTAGAGGGATAACAAAAGTGTTCTGTCCTTTAAAAAAAGAACAGGAAAAAGCCAGGTGTGGTGGTGCCAAACTATAATCCTAGCATGTAGAAGGTAGAGGCAGGAGGATCATGGTCATTTTGCTACATAGGAAGTTTGGGCTACATGAAACCATGTCTCAGACAAACAAACAAACAAAAATCTATGTCTCAAACAAACAAAAGCCTAGGTAGTGGTCCATACCTATAATCCCAGCACTTGGGAGACTGAAGCAGGAGGATTTCTGTGAGTTCAAGGCCAGTTTGTACTAGGGTGAACCCCAGGTCAGCAGCCTGGTAGAGTAAGACCCTGTTGAAGTAAAAAAAAAAAAAAAAAAAGATGAATATAGGCCACCCAGTGTAGTAGTAAGACATTGTCTCCCCCCTTCCAAAGAAAAGGGCTAGAGATGGTGGGATGGCTCAGTGGTTACAAGTGCTTAACTGTACAAGCCTGATGACTGGAGTTTGGACCTCCAGAATCCACATCAAAGCCAGATGCAGTGGCTCACTTTGTAATCTCAGTGCACCTTCAGCCAGCCTGGGACTGCACAGGTCAGCCTGGGGCTAGAGAGAGTGGGAGCAGGGGGATGACAAAATATATGTATGTATGTATGTATGTATGTATGTATGTATATAAAGCAGTGGTATGTTTCTGGTTACTAACTTGAGACAGGGCAGATCTAGAGCCTCCATTAAACAGAGGAGTATATCTTCTGCTGTTTTAACTTATGTGTAGTAAAGTTTCATGGCATTCTGCACGGAGTCTAGGTGTTCCACTGTTTCAATAACTTAGAATCTTTCTCTTGGTAGGAAAGATCTCTTGAAACAGTGTTTATGGAGGTGTGTAAATATATTCCTGGGTCTAGCCTTTTCTTTAAGAAATATTGTCTTAAGAAAGCGAAACCTTGTTCTGTGAAAATGTCTGTTTTAAACTAGTATTGCAAAAGAATTATTCCCTTTCTTCCTCTTTTATTTTCTCTATCCCACCCTTTCTTCCTCCGTTTCCCTTTGGGATTGAACCTAGAACATCATGCATATTCCGAAAGCCATAGCATCAGATCTCTTTTTATCTTTTATTTTGAGATAGATAGTTCTACTAAATTTCAAGGTCTGGCCTTGGGCTCACTCTGTAGCTCAGGCAGGCCTTGAACTTGCAATCCTCCTACCTCAGCCTCCTGATTAGTTGGGACTATAGGCTTGAGCCACCAGGCCTGGTAATTGAAGTAATTTGTGTTAAGTTTCTTGACTAGGCCACCGCTGACCTGTTGGGGGGAAGAATGAGTGTTCTAGGTTTGAAAACACTGCTTTGAAGACAAGTTCTCTAATGCAAATGGAAAGGTTACAGTGGGCTGTGTTAGACATCTCTTGAGAATCAGGGGCCAAACTGCTTCACCCATTCCCCAGTCTATTGTGTGTTTTGGTGTCACTGGGAGCCCTAGTGCCTATCCAAGAGTGAAGGAAAGATGCCAGAAGAAACCTTCACATCTCCTTGTCCATCCCTTCTTACCTGCAGGAGACTGGTCTCATCCGGCTCCTTCGTCGGGAGATAGCAGCAGTGTTCCGAGACAACCGAATGATAGCTGTCTGCCAGAATGTGGCCATGAGCGCAGAGGACAAACTTCTCATCCGGCACCAGCTGCAGAAACATAAGATCTCAATGAAGATCTTCCCCAACCAGGTAGGAGTGCCCTGGTTCTGGCCTATCTGTTACCCCCTTCCCCTGTGCCTAGCAGATGAATCTAGGCTCTCTTCCTCCATAACTACTCCCTTAGCTGCCTGTCTGATACCTAAACTGAGGGTAGAATCTGAGGGGACCCTTGGGCTGTACCCTCAACCTGACGCTGTCTGTGACTGAGGTGAGTGGCTCTTTTCCCTTCTTGTCCCCCATCAGCCATTCTTTTCCTGCTGCGTCCCAGGTTCTGAAGCCCTTTCTGGAGGGATCCAAGTACCGAAACCTGCTGCCCCTTTTTGTGGGGCACAACCTGCTGCTGGTCAGTGAAGAGCCCAAGGCTAAGGAGATGATTCGGATCTTAAAGAGCGTGCCATTCATGCCGCTGCTAGGTGAGCAAGCAACCTCACCAGTTGGGGCTGGGGTGAAATAGAGTGGGTGCTACACAGCCTCTTGTGGATGGGTCTGAATCAAGAGCATGTTTATTGGGTGCTGTTTTGTCTCACTGCCCCCAGTCACTTCTGCACTGGAAAAAGATTAGGGAAGATGGGGTCTCTGGGTGAGAGAGGAGACATCAGACATCTTGAGTCTAGCCAGCAGATAGTGGATGCTGAAATCCATGCAGGTAAAAGTTTTAAAAAAACAAGTATCGTTGGGCGTGGTGGCGCACGCCTTTAATCCCAGCACTCGGGAGGCAGAGATAGGAGGATCGCCATGAGTTTGAGGCCACCCTGAGACTACAGAGTGAATTCCATGTCAGCCTGGACTAGAGCGAGACCCTACCTTGAAAAAAAAAAAAAAAAAAAAAAACCACCAAAAAACAAGTATCCCTAGCTGGGTGTGTTGGTACAGGCCTTTAATCCCAGAACTAGGCAGAGGTAGGTGTATCCCCTTGAGACTACATAGTGAATTCCAGGTCAGCCTGGGCTAGAGCGAGACCCTACCTTGACAAAACAAACAGCAACATAAAAGTACAGTGATATTAGCTACATCCATAACTTTTTAGTCTTGTGAACGAAACAGCTGTACAATTCAAACATTAGCTCCCTATTTCTTCTCTCTTCCCCATAATCCTGTCTTCAAGGAAGGGGATTTGGGACCAGGTGACTCTATTACACCAGCTCCATGGGGAAGGAGATAGGACTGGTCCCTAACAGTGGAAATGGGTGGGACACCAGCAGAGCCTTGATTCTGGGGCAGACTGGGAGAAGAGCAGGGCCGAGGAGAGCAGATTGCTACGGTTGGGATGTTGCTTCCTAAGAAGGGCATTGGCAGGGAGCCTGACTTACCCCATGTTCTTTCAGGTGGCTGCATCGATGACAGCATCCTTAGCAGACAGGGCTTCGTCAACTACGCTAAGCTGCCCAGCCTGAACCTGCTGCAGGGGGAGCTGGTAGGAGGGCTCATGCTCCTCCTGACCTACACCCACTCCCTGCTTCAGCACCGGCCTATCCAGCTGACTGCCCTGTTGGATCAGTACGTCACACAGCAACATGACGGGGACTCTGTTGGGTCAGCCAGTGGGAAGCCAGATCCTCCTGACCCGGCTGCAGACTCCTGACCCGGCTGCAGACTCCTAGCCAGCCTGTGTACCTAGCACTGCCCACAAGTACACTGGACCTAGTGTCTGTGCTCTCTTCCTTCTATGCTGTGGGAGAACTTGGGGTGGGGGAGTGGCACATGTGACCTAGCTTTCATTCACAATGACTTCCTCAGGTACAGGGGCACTTGAAGATGTGGAAAAATCCCATTTCAGAATGAGGGTGGGGCTGGGGAAATGGCTTGGAGCTTAAAGGAGCTTGTTTACAAAGCCTCCTGGCCTGGGTTCAATTCCCCAGCCATCCATATAAAGCTAAAGTCCAGTGTTTGTTTGCAGCTGCAAGAGACCCTGGTGTGCCCACACATGCACATCAACGTGTGCATGTGTGCAAATAAATATAAATTAAAAAAACAAGAGTGAGGGCTGCCACTGTCCTTAGCTTCACTAATCATGTGTCCTCAGTAAGAGCAAAGTCTCCTTCAGTTTTCCAAGTACAAGGCCAAGAAGTTGAAGGTTAGCCTGCCTTACCCTCCTTGTCCACCCTCGTGCTATGTGATTCAGCCTGCCCCAAAACACCATTGAGGAATGAGACTGAATGGCACCTGGTGAGAGCGTCTGTGTGCCAGGTCCCATGCGCTTTACTCATCTCCCTGCTGCCCACAGAAGAAAAGACAGAGATGTTCTTTTTTATTTTATTTTTTGTTTTTTTTTGGTTTTCCAAGGTAGGGTCTCCCTCTAGTCCAGGCTGACCTGGAATTCACTATGTAGTCTCAGGGTGGCCTTGAACTCATGGTGATCCTCCTACCTCTGCCTCCTCAGTGCTGGGATTAAAGGCGTGCGTCACCACACCCGGCCTAGAATTTATAGGGCGTGGTGGTGCACACCTTTTTTTCTTTTTTTTTTTTTTTGCGGTGCCAAGGACCAAACCCAGGGCCTTGTGCTTGTTAGGCAAGCACTCATCCACTGAGCTAAATACTCAACCCAAGACAGAGATGTTCTTATTGCCCTGCCCAAGCTCATGCATTTGGTTAGTGGCAGAATAGGGACTTGAACCAGGTTTTCTGCTTTGAAGCCCTGAATTTCCACATGAGAACTTACTCATTATGTCCCTGGTGGGCTCAGATGTTAGAGTCCCACCAATGGAGTATGCTATATTGTGAAAGGTTGAGAACACTTTTTGTTTTTTGTTTTTCCAAGGTAGGGTTTGCTTTAACCCAGGCTGACCTGGAGTTTACTGGAACTCACAGGGATTCTACCTCTGCCTCCTGAGTGCTGGGGTTAAAGGTGTGTACCACCACACCTGGCCAAGAACACTTTATTTATATAAAAATTCATTCCACAGACTCTTGCTGTTTATAAAATCACTCTTCAGAGTGGTCTCAATCATCTCACCTTGCACACTTCCTCTGGGCCTTTCCCCACAAATGCCATCTCACATGCTCGTCCTTACCAAGGTGGCTCACAGCCGTGACCAGTAGCTAACAGGTCTGAGGTAGTTCTGCACAGAAGAACTGGGGGAACTAGGATCATTTTAACGAGGGACCCTGTGGGCTGTAGTAGGAGGCCTGTCGAAAGTCTTAGGAAACAAGCATTTTCCTTAATGAAGGAGCTAGAATGCTTAGCTTGTGGCCTGCCATTGTCCTTCACTGGAGCTATCCTAGGCAGATCCAGGGTGAATGGAGTGGCCTCAGCATTCCTTCCTGGTCTTGGAGCAATGCCACAGCGTCCTCAGTCCTGGACAGGCACTGTCTGGCAGTGAAGATCTGCAGCCACTGTCCTGTGGCCTGGGCCAGGACCAACTTCCCTCAGCCCAACTGTGCAGATGTCCCAGGATGCTCATTCAATGGGAGGTGAATTAAAAGGCCCTTGAGACTCCCACATGCCAGAGCTGGTTTGCTCAGTGCTGCTTAGTGGCTCTACCTTCCTCCAAAACTTTGTGGGGTGACCATGCCACTCCTCCCCCTGGGGAGGCTAGACCCCAACACCCCAACCCCTAGGGAGAAAAAAGCTATGCTGATATTGTGAATGGAACCAGGATAGCAGGCATCCCTGAGATGACCCTGGAGTGTAACCAGTCCTGTGTGGGAACAAGGTGGTGCACACAGTGGCTCACATCATTTCTGGGAACACACAAGAGCCTCGTCCTTCACCTGCTGGTGCCTGAGGCTTCATTAACAACCATTTCTTTCCAGAAAAACTTTCATTGTCCTTATCCATCAGAATGAATTTTAGGTCTTTCTGAAGACCAGCTGTACTTTAGCACTTGAACCCAGTGTTCCAGAGGTTATTTGCAAAGTGCTAGAAAGGTCCCCAAATTGGCTCTTCATTTTAACAGCCAGCTGGCAACTACCTCATACCTGCTGTCAGCCCAGATAGCTGGTGTTCTGGGGCTTTGTCAGAGCCCAGAGTCACTTCCCCACCACCTAGCTGGGCCTGGAAGGGCCTCCCTCTCACCTCAGCTGTCCCTTTAGACTGGAGTGCCAGCTGACTGCTCCTGAAACCTACGTGTGTGTGTGTGTGTGTGTGTGTGTGTGTGTGTGTGTGTGTGTGTGTAGGGGGAGCATCTGCACTTCAATTTGATACCTTTGCTTACTCCAAAATTTACAGTCTATTTCAGATGTAAAATGAGAGGCCAGTGTTGATGAGGAAATAGCCTTGGGTGTTGACTGGGGTCAAGGGCATGCTTGCTAGTCAGAATAAACCCTTCACCACCACTGGCCTGAACCTCTGATCCACCTGGAACTGTTCCCAGTGGGGACTGCGTCCCCGGTTCCCAAGTCACTTGGTTCGGCTCAGCCCTTAGTCCTCCGGGGAGCAGGGGGGCAGAGCTGAGCGGCCGCCCGGAGCTTGGCGGGAGGAGGCTCCGGGGAGGGGCAGGTGGGGAGATCCGGCCGGAGGGGAGGAGAGGAGAGGGGAGGGAGGGAGGCTCCGACGTCTCCTTCCTTCCTGGTTCCCGCAGCGGCGCTGCTCGGCTCTGCGAGGAGGGAGCGGGTGACTCAGAGGAGGGCAGAGCAGCCCGCCCGCCCGCCAGCGGCCAGGGAGCACTGGCGTCCATGGACCCTGGGGTAAGGGCCACGCGGGACCAGCTGACACTCCCGGGGAGGGACGGGGCTGAGGATGGAGGTGGCGAGAGGGGCGCCGGCCAGGCTCACCTCCACCCCTCCTTCCTACTGGCAGACACCTCCCACCCCTGCTGCCCAGCGGGCAAGTGCCAGGGTCCGCAAGGGTTTAGAAATAACCAAACACTGCAAGAGTTTGGGAACTTTCAATGGCCGGGTCCAGGAGTTTCCCCTGGGGTCCAGTCTCTTGCAGCCTGGGCCCCTCGTTATGACCTCCTGGCCACTCTAACTTACCCTGCCACGTCCCCGTCCCCTCGGGCCGGGCCTCGTCGCCTCTGGTGCTGGCTAGCTGCAGATCTGAGATGCCTCTCCAGCCTCAGGCATCCTCGCCCCTCCTGTCCCCTCCCCCTTCTCTCTCATGCTGAACCTCATGCATTATTGATCTCCGGGCAGAGACAGGGACAGGATGGCCAGGGCCCATGCCAAGGGCGCCTGTGGGCATTGCTGCGGGACCTGGGCGGACCTTGGCATGTTCTTGGCTACTCTTCTCCCGCCCACAGAGTCTCAACCAGCCAGTGTCCTACTCTTTCTGGGTGGGTGGTGCTTCTCAGGAGCCACGAGGTAGAAAGAGGCTGGTGAGGCTTTGGCAGGGATGGAGGATCCAGAGCACCAGTGGGAATCCTAGGGGCATGTTTGGTGGGAGGAGGAAGAAGCGTTGAAAACTAAGGCTGTCTCAGGCCTCTGTTATCCCATGCAGAAAAGGGGAGACCAAGAACTATAGATATGAGGGCCAATTGAGGGATACTCTGGAGGGTGGTTGTGACCGAGGAGTTACCAAGCCATGGTGGTGGAGTGAAGGGTTATGGAGGAAGAGGCGGCTGGACTGAGAACCTCCTTTTCTTCCTTGACTTGCCAACCTCTCCTTTAAAGACACTCCCTCCGCCACCAGGGGATCCTCCCAAGAAAACATGGAAGGCTTCCTGGAGCCCCAGGGTGTGTGCCCTAGGTGGGGCCAGCCATGCCCCAGGTTTACTGATGGCCTGCGGTGCCTCCTGCTCTCCCCACAGTGGCCAGGGCGGATGCTGCCCAGGCCCAGGGTGACACCAGGATAGAGTAAGGGCAGTGGCAGGGACAGCAGGTGAGTCCAGTATGTATCTTTGTACAGGAATTGTGCTCATGGGTCCCCTATCTTGCTTCAAGGCCCCCCTCAGGACGAGGTAATCGTCTTCTCCTTCCACCCTGCTCTACCCTCCTCAGCAAGGAGTGATCTTCCTCATGGACTTCCAAGAGAGGGACACCCCCTCCTTGACGGAGAGCACTCAGTCTTCAAAGCCCAGCAGTACTCAGCAGGTCTGGGGAGCAGGGATGGTGGGCCCACCTTGAGTCTGGGGAATGGTGGAGATGGTGGGCTTACTCCACTTGCGTTCCCTCCACCCTGGATTGCAGGCCTCTGAGCTGTGGGAGGTGATGGAGGAACCTCGGGGAAAACTGGGAGCGGAAGGCATCATGCCTGAGAGGCAGGAAGGTCACCTGCTCAAGAAGAGGAAGTGGCCTCTGAAGGGATGGCACAAGGTAGGGGGGGCAGGGCAGGGGAGGAGCCACATGTGGGAGGCTGTTGGGCAACCCAGATGTTTGTGTATGGAGAGGGAAAAGAAAAATATGTGTGTTTGCTTTTTCTCTGTCCTGGCCACCACTGATCCCGTCCCTCCTGGGCAACAACACAGAGGTACTTTGTGCTTGAAGACGGAATCCTCCACTATGCCACAACCCGGCAAGATGTGAGGAAGGGCCTTGGCTGGGAGGGGAGGGAGGAGTCTACCCCAGAGATTCTAAGCAGGCTGGGAGCCTGTAATTAGCTGGAGCAGGATCTGAATCTCACCTTTCTCTGAGTATGTGACCTCAGGCAATTTACAGTCAGCCTTCTAGATCTTGGGTTCCATATCCACAGGTTCAACCAACTAGATCAGTGTGTTGGTTGAGGGCGGGGCTATACTGTGCATCTGTACAGAATATGGGCAGACTTGCTTCTTGTCATTCCCTCCATCACTATTCCTAGAACACTGACACTGAATTAGTTATTGTAAGCCATCTCGAGACAGCTTAAAGGGCATAGAGGCTATGTAATAGGTTGTGTGCAAATACTATGCCTTTTTATATTAGAGACTTGAGCATTTGTACATTTTGGTATCATTAGTAGGTCCTGGAGCTGTGCCTCTGGGGCACCTGTAGTTCCCTGGGTTTGGAGCGCATGCTCACCCACCTGGACAGTTGTAGTGAGAGAGATAATGTGCACACACCGGCCTCTAGATGATGCCCAGTGCAAACTCAGCCCAAGAAATGGGATTTTTTTTTTGCTTGATTTTTAAGTTTTGTTTTGTTTCATTTTATTGTTGAGGTAGGCTCTCATTCTAGCCCAGGCCAACCTGGAATTCATTCTGTAGCCTCAGGCTGGCCTCAAACTCAAAGTATTTTACTTTTACCTTTGCCTCCTAAATCCTGGGATTAAAGATGTGTGCCACCATATCTGGCTGTTTTAAAAGTTTCATTGCATACTCATATATGTCTATCTGTGTATATGGAGATAGAGATAAGATAGATTAGATAGAGAAAGAGAGAGAGAGAGTTTTTTTTAAGGCAGGGTCTCACTCTAGCTCAGGCTGAGCTGGAACTTACTCTACCCAGAGCTGACCTAAAACTCATGGCTATACTCCAACCTCACCCTGCTGAGCACTGACATTAAAGGCGTGAGCCACCATGTCCAGCTTAAGCAATGGGACCTTTATAACCTTGCCCTTGCCCTACTCTTGTGCTAGGAACAAAAAAACAAGGCTGGACTCCCTGGTCCCCTCCAGGTGTGTGTTAACTTCCTCCACCATGTAGCTTCCCTGCACTTTCCAGAGCTCACGTTGAAGCTGACATAATGGTGCGCTTTGTACTCAGGAGGTGATTGACAGGTCCCCTCATAGGATGATTTGGATCTGAGGGTGGAGTCTAGAACAGCCTCAGGGAGATGGTGACTCTGTGTCCCTGGGAGCCTAAAACTAGTCTACTGTCCCTCACCAACCCTCTACCGCAGATCGCCAAGGGGAAGCTCCATGGCTCCATTGATGTCCGGCTATCAGTCATGTCCATCAACAAAAAGGCCCAGCGCATTGACCTAGACACGGAAGACAACATCTACCACCTCAAGGTGACATCTCCGGGATCAGAGTGTTGATGGCCACTATACTGGTAGAAGTGCTGGGGTACAGGCACAGGGGCTTCAGGGTCTTTCTTGAGTCTGACCAGAAGAAAGTTACCATGGTGTACTACAGCCAGGGGCAGACCTGCCCTGGTGTTGGTTCCATGAACAGACATAGCTAAGGGATCTGTGTTTGGGGTGTTGTGCTCCACTTTTCTGCAAGGGGGTGCTGCAAAAACAGGGTGCTATAGGAAAAGACCCTGTTTGGGAAACAGCCCAACTTCCTTGCTCCAAGAAAGCAGCCCCTCACTTCACATCGCTCTCTCTCCTCCATTACTTCTACAGATCAAATCCCAGGACCTTTTCCAAAGCTGGGTGTCCCAGCTGCGTGCCCATCGCCTGGCCCAACGCCTGGACATCCCCAACACCACTCATAGGAAGGTAAGATTGGTCCTTGTAGGTGACGTGGCAGTTCGTTGATAGAGGCTTTGGGAACTGAGATCCAGGGAGCTGGGCTCCATCCTTCTTGACCCTTGGCTCACCCACAGGTTCCCAGCACCCAGCCTCTAACAGCAGGCAGTGCTTCAGCTTTACCAGGTGTTGGACCTCGGGAGAAGGTGTCATCCTGGCTAAGTGACAGTGATGGGCTAGACCGCTGCTCTCATGGTGAGGCTTCCTGGTCCAGGACCTCTAGGTAGGGCCATGCTGTCAGGTGTGGATAGCATCAGCAGGAGGGGAAATGTTACCTCCATTCCCACGCTAGGGAGCCCACCTCTTCTTCCAAGGTGATCAAGGTTACTTGGTAGGCCCTTCCCTGAGGAACCCCAACTTACAGAGGATGGTAGGACACATGCCCTAGGCACATAATGGGCACAGGGACTCCTGCCAAAGAAGATGCTGTGTCAGTGCAGGAAGGGTCCTGAGGTGTGGTGTCAGGGAAGGGGTGTGCCCTGAATCGGGTTCTTACAGTCAAACCCAAGATGGTGCTGCAGAGAGTGGAGTACACACTGAGAAGCGAGGACAAATGACCTGAGTGCCAGAAGGAGAGGAGGGGAGGGGTTGTCTGGAGACAGGGTGTGGGGATGGACTTTGGGCTTCCCGGGAAACCAGCAGAGGTCACACTAGGGGACCAGAAGGTCTCTGGGCTTTTTTTTGTTTTTGTTTTTTGATATATATATATATATATATATATATATATATATATATATATATATATATATATATATATATATATTTTTTTTTTTTTTTGGTTTTTCGAGGTAGGGTCTCGCTCTAGTCCAGGCTGACCTGGAATTCACTCTGTAGTCTCAGGGTGGCCTTGAACTCATGGTGATCCTCCTACCTCTGCCTCCCGAGTGCTGGGATTAAAGGCATGAGCCACCACCCCTGGCTTGGTCTCTGGGCTCTTAAACAGGGAGGGGGAGCAGTATCAGGCTCTCCTTGGCTGCCTGTGATGTCTTTGGAGGAGGAAGGAAGCTGGGGGAGGGGGAGAGACCAGGGGCTCTGGAAGTCTTGAGAGCACAGCACACTTTCTCCCACAGCACTCTCTGAGTGTCAGGGCAAGCTCCAGGAACTACATAGACTCCTCCAGAGCCTGGAATCCCTGCACCGAATTCCTTCAGCCCCCGTGATCCCCACACATCAGGTAAGGCTGCCTGGGACTCCTCATCTTCATCACCTCTTGGGACAGGCCCCCTTGGCTCTCTCCGTAGCCATGGTTTCCTGCAGAGCCACACACCTGCCTAGCTGCCTCTCTTCCTGCCTAGAGACCTCAGGCTGCCTCTCTGCTGCTTCCCCTGCCCACACCTCAGCCAACATGCCATACCCGCTGTGGCTGGGTTCTTCTGTGTCCTCCCCTCCTACATGGCTGTCCCACCCCTGTGAGTGAAATTGCTCCTCCTTGACTTGCCAGGCATCAGTGACGACTGAGAGACCAAAGAAGGGCAAACGGACCAGTCGTATGTGGTGCACACAAGGCTTTGCCAAGGACGACACCATTGGACGGGTGAGGTGGGGTAGGGGACTCAAATTGCAAGTGTGGGGTGCCCAGAGGAGGCTGTTCCTTCACCTCTCCCTTTCATTGACAGGTTGGTCGTCTCCATGGCTCTGTTCCCAACCTGTCTCGCTACCTAGAGTCTCGGGACTCCTCAGGCCCCCGTGGATTGCCACCCCCAGATTATGCCCACCTGCAGCGCAGTTTCTGGGCCCTGGCCCAGAAGGGTGAGTGAATGCTAGGTGGTGGTTGGTGAGGAGTGGACCCAAGAGGGCGGGAGAGGGTGAGGGGGTCTGACAGGTTGGCCTGCTCCCGGCAGTGCACAACTCCCTCAGCAGCGTCCTGGCCGCCCTCACCACCGAGCGGGATCGACTGAGAGACCTGCACCAGGGTTCAGAGCTGTCAAGGATGGGGGTGAGCTTCGGGGACAAGGTGACTGGTGAGGGGGAAGGCTTAAGGCTGAGGGCTGAAGGTCCCTCAGAAGGTCTGCACCACAGCTTAGGGGTTGTCCCTGAGGGGCTGAAAGTGGCACCCTCTGAACCCAGTCCCTTCACTCTCTGCCTCAGGTCTCTGAGGCCCCTGACGGCCAGAGGCGCCTCCATTCACTGTCCATCTCCTCAGATACCACTGCAGACTCCTTCAGTTCTCTCAATCCTGAGGAGGTGAGGAGCCAGGGTGGGCCTCGGTGCCTTCTTCCTCAGAAGGTGAGAGGACCGGAGTGGGGTACAGGGTTGGTTTTTAGTCTAGACACTGAGGTAGGGATCTTTTGGAAGATCCCGGAGCTCCAGCTTCTCTTCTTCTCTCATATAATGTCATGCAGCTCTTGCTGGATCTTTAACAGCTGTACAGAGCTTTTAGTTTTAATTATTATAAAAATATTTTATTTATTAGAGAGAGAGAGAGAGGCAGACAGAGAGAATGGGTGTGCCAGGGCCTCTAGCTACTACAAACGAACTCCAGATGCATGTGCCAGCTTGTGCATCTGGCTTTACATGTGTACTGGGGAATCAAACTCCGGTCATTAGGCTTTGCAGGCAAGTGCCTTAACTGCTGAGCCATCTCTTCAGCTCCCTACTGAGAGCTTTTACATCTTATTTTGTTTTGTTTGCAGTACTGGGCTTGAACCTAGGGGCTTACCAATGCTTGGGAAGCACTTTACCACTGAGCCATATCCTCAGCCTCTGAGAGCTTTTACTTTTAACTCAAGCTCTGAGTTAAAAGTCTTATCTATATAGATGATCAAACTAGAACCCCAAAAAATCTAATTGTAGGGCCCCCACTTTCACAACTGTGACAAGACCTAATTAGACTCTGGAGTCACTGCCTGCCAGCTTTGTGTCCTGATCTCAGTGTTCAGATCTTCAAAATGGGGTTATAACTGCACCTCTCCATGGTGTGAATGTCCAGACTGAATGGTTAGTATAGGAAAAGGGCTTGGAGCCAGGCTTAGTCTGTGCCAGAAGTTTGAGCAGTGATCACCTCCTCTTGATTCTTCACCTATGCCTCATCCTCTCTCCTCCCCTCTTCTCCTGTGGCAGGGATCAGACTCAGTGATGGTAGGGGATAGGGCTTCCCTTCCTGGGAACTGTCCATCCTCCAGTGTGGACCCGGGGCCTCATGCCCATCTGGTTCCCACAGCAAGAAGCTTTGTACATGAAAGGCCGAGAGCTGACCCCCCAGCTGTCCCAGAGCAGCGTGCTGTCCCTTGCTGATTCCCACACGGAGTTCTTCGATGCCTGTGAGGTTCTCCTTTCTGCCAGCTCTTCAGAGAATGAGGTAAGGGAGGAGGAAGCTGGCAGTGAGTGGGAAGGGACCTCAAGAAAATCCTGGTGGGTCCAGAGAGACTAGACTCCTTAGATTCCTGAGTCCTTACTCGCCACCTCAGCAGCTGTCCCTGGGAACATGTCCAGGTCTGTTTGCTGTGTATGGCTCTGATCAGAAACCACTTCTCAGGTCCTTTTCTCCCAGCTTGAAAGTCTGACTCCCTAACTGCTGCCTCAGGCTTGACCCTGTCATCTTTCCATGACCCCATTTCAGCTTCAGTGCTCCCTTGACCCTTCTCTCTAAATCTTGGATCCCAACAGCTTGAAACTTCCCATCGCTCTGTGTTCTGCTATGTCCCCAAGCTCTCTCCTACCAGTTAGGGTCAGCCTTGCCAGGACAGGATCTTAATTAAGGCTTAGGGACCAGCACCCTCCTGAACATTTTCTGTTTCCCTGGCATATTCTTGCCAGTCCCTGGGCTCTGCCTAGGTGCCTGGGGAGCCTGAGTGTGCCCTACTTCTCATTGGTTTTGGCCTAGGGCTCTGAGGAGGAGGAGTCATGCATCAGCGAAATCACCACCAGCCTGTCTGAGGAGGTGCTGGACCTCAGGGGAGCTGAACGCTATCAGAAAGGTGCCAGCTGGCGGGCAGGTGGCAGGACAAGGGAGAGTTTGGGAGGGGCTGCGTTAATTTGTAGGCTATATGTGGAAGCAGACCCTTGTGACTGCTTTGGGTACTGACCTCAGAATTAACCCTGGAGCCATGAACTGGGGAATGTTCTACACAAGGGGGGGGGCACCAGACTCAGGCCTGATCCCAACCTTTATTCCCATAGGCTGGGAAGGCTTGTATGGAGCCTGGTAGAGAAGCAAAAGGTTCCACTTGGCTACTTTTTAGCAGAATAGCTTTAGACCTTTTTCTACTTGGAGCCCCTTCCTTCTCTAAAAGGAGCTGAGGGCTGGGGACGGAGCTCTGTTGGTGGAATATTTGTCTAGCATGCACGAAAACCTGGGTTCCACCCCCAACACCACATAGAACCAGGCGTGGTGACACTTGGGAGGAGGAAGCAGAAGGATGAGGAGTTGACGATGATTCTTGACCACATAATGAGTTCTAGGCCAGTCTGGGCTACATAAGACCCCGTGTCCAAAAAGGGGGAGCCACTGAATGCTCCTGACATCTGTTCTGTTTCCAAGTGGACGGAGGCAAATATGGGACTCAGGAAAGGTTTCTGGGGCAGTACGTCTGGCAGCGGAACTACCTTGTCTGGATTGATCTTAGCCCCATTGCCCAAATCCCCAGGAGTTCATCATCAGTTACAGCACAGTCTCCTATCCACAGTGGCCAGTGCCTGGGGCCTGGGAATGCTCATATCCACTTGAGTTCCTTGGAAGGCAGCTCAGCTCAGTCTAGCCTGAGGGCCTACTGTGATGGGTCACTAGAGGAAGTAACATGACTGGGGTGGCTTCAGGGGGGTGTGTTCCAGGGAGAGTTGCAGGGCCTCCTCGCCGCCGCTGCCTGCCGGCTGCCAGTGGACCTGGAATGGATGTAAGCCTGTGGAACATTCTACGCAACAACATTGGCAAAGACCTGTCCAAGGTGTCGATGCCTGTGCAGCTCAACGAGCCCCTCAACACGCTGCAGCGACTCTGCGAGGAGCTGGAGTACAGCAGCCTCCTGGACCAGGCCAGCCACGTGACTGACCCCTGCGAGCGCATGGTACCTGCTCAGGGCTGCCCCTTCCTTCCTTCCTGGGTCCCTGTCTCCCCACATCCTGGCTTGATGGGTCTCTGCTGCTTACGACCCTGTACTTTGTTGTTAGAGTGGGCTGGTGTCCCCTTCCCTGGGTCTCCTCTCAGCGCGTCCCTGGAACACGCCTCACCCTCACCCTCACCCTTCCTGCAGGTGTACATCGCAGCCTTCGCCGTCTCCGCCTATTCGTCCACGTACCACCGAGCAGGCTGCAAGCCCTTCAACCCTGTCCTGGGGGAAACCTACGAGTGTGAGCGGCCTGACCGGGGCTTCCGCTTCATCAGCGAGCAGGTGTGGGCCTGAAGAGGGAGGGGCCTCCAGCACTGGGGCAGGGGAGAACCTGGGCTTCAGGAACCAGAAGCTGGGCCAGTGGGGTCTGGGTATGGAGAAGAAAGTGGAACAGTGGCCCTGTGCCAGATACCCTGGCACATGCTAGTGGAAGAAGACTTCTCCCAGGAGCTCTGGGCTCCATGTGGGAGGCAGAGTGAAATAGCTCTCAGGGATGGTCATAGAAGAGGCATCCCAAGGTGTACTCCAGAGCTAGGTATTAAAGGATGAGTTGGAATGAGCCTGGGAAGAGGCTTGTAGAGATTGTTGTGTTCCCAACAGTGTGAAGGAAAAGGTGGAAGAGGTTCAGGAAGGTTAGAGATGGGGCTGGAAGGCAGGACACGCCAGACCCTGAGGAACCCTGTAGGGGAAGGTGAGGAGCATTCTGGGATTTTGTTT
This sequence comes from Zapus hudsonius, assembly GCA_004024765.1. Taxonomy (NCBI): domain Eukaryota; kingdom Metazoa; phylum Chordata; class Mammalia; order Rodentia; family Dipodidae; genus Zapus; species Zapus hudsonius. The sequence goes on along the minus strand of PVHP010003204.1, from coordinate 48,550 downwards.
GTTTTTAAATCCTGAAGGTAGTGGAGGCTGGAGGGCTGGAAGCAGTGAGGTAGCATGCTCAGAGTTGCACTCAAGCAGAGTGGTATGCAGTGGTTGCTGGAGGCCATTAAGGCCATCTCCCTAAGAGCTAAGGGCAAACTGCACTTAGGCTGTGGCACGCTGAATACAAGAACTATGTATGTGCTGCTGACAGGACTCAGGGGTCTTGTGCCAGATACAGGAGCCCATGGTGGGGCAGAAGCTGCCTGCTCTCTGTGGGCACAGACTGCAACAGGTCTCGAGGGGACCCTGACAGCATGTGGAATGGGGTGGGGGGGCAGGGAGAAGGCTGGAGTGGTCTCTTCTTCCTGGTTTGGGGAATTCAGTGGGTGCTAGGTGCCAGTTAGCAAGACAGAAGGTATGGGAGGGAGGAGACTGTCAGCAAAATATGTTGCCCACAGTAGAATGGGGGAACTTCCTTGGGAAGATGCCCAGTTGGCTCTGGGGTCAGTGGACCTGGACCTGGTTGGAGCTGGCAGATTGGTGACTCCCCAGCCTAGAGGTGGGAAAAGTCAAGACTCCCTGTGAGGTGTGTCAGTGGGAGGCAAGGTGATCTGGCTCTGGAGGTGTCAGTGGTTTCCTGAGTGAAGGAAATTTTCAAAAAAAGGATAGGGCAGAGACAGGATTATAGAGAGTGTAGAGTGAAGGTGTTTTTGTGTGTTTTTTAAATTTATTTGTGTGTGTGTGTGTGTGTGTGTGTGTGTGTGTGTGTGTGTGTGTGTATGTGCGTAGAGGTCAGAGGAAAGCCTTGAAGTATCTGTGCTCTTTCTTCACTCTGCTTAAGACACTCTCTTGCTGCTGCAAAGGAGCACCAGACCAGCTGGCCTGTGAGCTCTGGATTCTCCTGTCTCAGCCACCCTTTGTCTTAGGCACATTGGGATTGCAAGTGTTTGTACCATTCTGTATCTGGTTTTACATGGGTGCTGGAGAGGATCACACTCTCTTCAATTAGCTTTGCAAACAAGAACCTTTAAGCACTGAGCCCCAGATCGAGTGAGTTATTTTCTTTAAAAAAAAAAAACAAAACTAGAAAACAATACACTGCTTCCCAAAATTGTTACTACTAGGGTAAGAGGAGAGAAAGGATGGCTGCCAGAAGGAAGAGAAAGGGCTGGGGCAATTTGCTTATTTGCTCACATCTTAAATATGAACGTATAGTATGTACAATAGGAAGGAAGCCTCCCATCCCAATTTGTGGAGGGAACGTCTGCCACATCCTTCCCAGGAATGTTTGGCACAGATGGAGCAGCTATGCCTAGGTCTGGAAAGGGGAGGCTTCAAATGCAGTGTTCAAGAGCATATCTTTTTTTGTTTGTTTGTTTGTTTGTTTGTTTTTTCAAGGTAGGGTCTCGCTCTAGCCCAGGCTGACCTGGAACTCACTCTGTAGTCCCAGGCTGGCCTCGAACTCACGGCAATCCTCCTACCTCTGTCTCCCAAGTGCTGGGATTAAAGATGTGTGCCACCACGCCTCGCTTCCAGAGCATATCTTATTCATGGCTTCTTTACCAGTGTAAGGCCTTATCCCTGCTGTTGAGAGTGTCCGTAGTTCATTCCTTTTGGTTAGTGGCTGTTACTCTTTTGTATGAATGTACTGCAATTAGTTTATTTTCTTATTTGATGATCTCCTTGTTTGGGATATTATGAATAAAAGTGCTATGAACATTTATGTGGAAAGAAAGGGAAGGTTTGCTGGTTAGGATGGGAGAAACAAAATATTTCTGTTCATGGCACAGGAGAAACAGAGATACCGGAGAGGGAGGGGAGTGAGAGTGATGGAAGGTTGTGGGGGGAAAAAAAGGTGGGCTGTTGCCAGGGGCAGTGGAGGCAGAAAGGACTTGTTGAATAGGTGGTAGGAATGCGGCCAGAGAGGAAGGAGTTTTTCCCCATTCTCTGTTCTCCCTCTGACTGTGGGAGCGAAAGGCTGTGATGGAGCTGCCTTGGGTCTAGGCCCTCATAGGATTGTTGGGGTGCTGAGAGCCCAGATGGATATAGAAACACATGGAATTGGAAGATTCCAATTGGTGAGGTCAGAGCCAGGAGTGCGTGGAGGAAGCTGTGCTGGCATCTTGGGGAGTTGTGGGAGCAGGTTGCTGAGGGTGTGAAGTGAGAGGGTAGAAGGACTTGATGGAAGGAAGGGAGGCCTGGCTGAGGTTGACAGCCCATGAGAAAGCAGAGCAGTTAGGAGAAAGTCTTGGCCAGAGCCACAGGGAACCCCAGGAAACAGGGAGAACCGGCAGGGGGGATGTCTGAGTTGAAGGCCTTGGATGTAGAGCCATTCCAAGGCCAGGTGTTTCCAAGAGTGTGGGGTGGAGCCAGCAGGAGGGCATGATCCGCTTTCAGGGGAGGAGATGGTAAGGGAAGAGGGTCCTCAGGCTAGGGCTGTGTTTCATACGGGGCATAGGACTGAGGCCCCATGTGGCATGTTGGTTGTGGGGGAAGGACTACCTAGGCCTGAGCAGGGTTGCTCCAGAACTCCATAGACAGGGTTGACCAGGGAAGCAGCCAAGGGGAAGTGAGCAAACAGGAAGAACAGAGGACCCCAGGGGGATGGGAGAAGCTATGGGTTTGGATGGTGGCCAAAGATGACCAGAGAGACTTGGAATTTACTGGTCTTTTGATTCTCAGGGAACCAGGGTGGTGGTCAGAGACTTTGGGGCCCCAATGTCAGGCTTGGACACCAAGCTCCTCTGGGATAACCTCAAGAGAAACCCTTTGTTCTTCAAGGTCTCCCATCACCCCCCAATCTCAGCATGTCACGCAGAGTCCGAGAACTTTGTCTTCTGGCAAGGTGAGAAGTGTGGGGCTGGGTGAACATGGGGTCAAGGCAGCCAGGACAGCTGGAACACTCTGGCACACTCTGCTGCTCTCTCTCCAGACATGAAGTGGAAGAACAAGTTCTGGGGCAAATCCCTGGAGATCGTGCCTGTAGGGACAGTCAATGTCAGCCTGCCCAGGTGAGTTCTCTAAAATCTCCAGAGCCAGGCCATCTACCATCCTCCAGGCTGCTGATGGGGCAGTGCTCAGACAGGATAGAAAGGTCTAGCCTGAAGCCGCTGGCCATAATGACCATTTTACACCTGCATTTGCAGCAGCTGTGGTCAAGAAAGGTGAGAAGCCTGAGAATGGAAGCAGAGGGCACACCAAGGTCATCTGACTCAGCCTTTCACAAGGCTTTGATCATGACTCACAGTCAGAAATGCACTGATGACTTCAAGCCAGCACGTGTGTGAGGGAACACACACACACACACACACACACACACACACACACACACACACACACACACACACACACAAGTCTTAAGTTGATGTCAGGACTAATGGGTCACAACCCACATTTAAAAAAACCCTCATTTTGCAGGTGGGCAACTGAACTAGAAAAGAACAAGGGTTCATTCAGAGCTGTAGGAACCCTTCTGGGTGTTTTTTGTTTTTTTTGTTTTTGTTTTTTTTTTTTTTTGTCATTTATTTTTAATTTTTTGAGGTAGGGTCTCACTGCAGCCCAGGCTGACCTGGAACTCACTCTGGTCCCAGGCTAACCTTGAACTCACAGTGATCCTCCTACCTCTGCCTCCTGACTAAAGGCATGCAGCACCACACCCTGTTAGCTTCTGTATTTACTTCCCCATGACATAGGCACTTGGGAACTTTGTCATGGAATCCAGATATGTTCATAGCTATATTCCATACTTTGTTGTTTTGGCACACATGTGTATATGTAAAGGTGTGTGGTGTGTGTGTGTGTGTGTGTGTGTGTGTGTGTGTGTGCAGTTGCACACAGCTGCCTGCAGAGGCTAGAGGAGAATGTTGGGTGTCCACCTCTATTGCTTTTCACCATTGTTTCCCTGAGACAGAGTCTCTCAATAAACCCAGAGCTACAGGTTTTGGGTTTTTTTTTTTTTTTTTGGTCAGACTAGCTGACCAGCCAGGCCCAGTAATTCTCCAGTCTCCATTTGCATGGTCATGCCCAGACTTTTATGTGGGTGCTGGGAATCGAATCCAGACAGTCTCAGACCCTCATAGTTGTTGCATCAGCACTCCTACCACCCCCATAGCTCCATTTTATAAACACAAGTTACCCCTCACCCCAGAGCTGATACCAGGACCCTGGGGCTCGCTCCCCAGACCCACAGGACTTAGCCCTCCTACCCATGGCGGGCTGCTGCTCCCTATGCCCTTCTCTCTTAGATTTGGGGATCACTTTGAGTGGAACAAGGTGACATCCTGCATTCACAATATCCTGAGCGGCCAGCGCTGGATTGAGCACTATGGAGAGGTGCTCATCCGAAACACACAGGACAGCTCCTGCCACTGCAAGATCACCTTCTGCAAGGTGGGCGTGCCACCCTGACCCCACCTGTCCACCCCAGAAGCCCGAGCATCAGGAAACACCCTGGGGAAGGTGAAGAGACCCTTCCTCAGGCCCAGCCTTCCCCATTCCAGGCCAAGTACTGGAGTTCCAACGTCCATGAGGTTCAGGGTGCTGTGCTCAGCAGGAGCGGCCGTGTCCTCCACCGCCTCTTCGGGAAGTGGCACGAGGGGCTGTTCCGAGGCCTCCCACCAGGCGGGCAGTGCATTTGGAAACCCAGTACGTGAGGTGGACAGGGAAGGCTGGGCAGGGTGAAGGGACTGTGGCATAGTCCACCTGCCCCAGCCCCTTGCCTCCCTCCAGACTCCATGCCCCCAGACCATGAGCGAAACTTCGGCTTCACTCAGTTTGCCTTGGAGCTGAATGAGCTGACGGCAGAGCTGAAACGGACACTGCCTTCCACGGACACACGGCTGCGGCCTGACCAGAGGTGAGTTCCTTCCCAGCTTGAGAGCACCAGGCTGCTCCCTTCTCAAAGGGCTTCCTTAGATCAGGGAAGGTGTGGGAGCTTCAGCTTTGGGGCCCCTCAGAGTACCTCCCCGCTGACTCTGGCTGGATCATCAGGTACCTGGAGGAGGGGAATATACAGGCTGCAGAGGCTCAAAAGAGGCGGATTGAACAGCTACAGCGAGACAGGCGAAGAGTGATGGAGGAGAATAACATTGTCCATCAGGCTCGCTTCTTCAGGTACTTCAGCCCTGCGCTCCACCCCGGGTCTCTGCAGCTCAGCTCCCACTTAACCCCTTCTGCATTGAGCGGTGTGCCTGTGGGAGGCTGCACCTTGGTCCCAGCCTGCATTCTGCTATCTGCTGGCCACACCCACCCATGCTCTTCCTCCAGGCGGCAGACCGACAGCAGTGGCAAGGAGTGGTGGGTGACCAACCACACATACTGGAGGCTGCGGGCCGAGCCTGGCTATGGGAACTTGGATGGGGCTGTGCTCTGGTAGCCCTGGCCCCCGGGACAGGAGTCGCTGAGTCCTCACTCCTGCCCCTGTCATGGACACGTGCGTGAGGTCAGGCTCCCTCTCATTGTCCTTGAGACCAAAGGGGCAGCCCTGGCTCCCAGCCCTCTCCCCTCTGCTGGCCAGAGGGGCTACAGCATCTCAACATACCCTCACCCCGAAGTTGGGGTGAGAAGCAGAATCCGTGCTTCCCCAGTCTTGTTACCCCAGCAACTGGCATGTCAGGCCCTTCTCTCACCATCCTCCTCCTCCCCTGGGAGTATTTGGGGGAGACTCCAGGCTCCCTAGATGTGTTCCCCATTTCAGTGCCTTCCAAGGACACAGAGGCCCCCTTGACTCTCCCCAGGCCTTTTGTGCCCAGGGCGCTGGCCCCACTGTGAGGTTTGAGTGAGTGAAGAGAGGAGATGCCTTGTCTCCTGCCCGTCCTGTCTCCAGCATCTTCCCCATGCCCTGGCCCAGCAGGGCTTCCTCAGCTCCCTTGGACCGGCCCAGCCCCTGTCCTCATGGATCCAAACCGCACTGCGCCTGCTGCAGCTTCCAGCTCCTCCATCCCTGGTCCTCCAGTGGTCCTTTAGGTCTGAGCTTAGCAGATGTCCCAGTGTGGAAGAGCCTCTCCAAGAGGCAGGTAGCAGTCTGAGGCGCCTGGCCTCAGACCCACCCAGGAGGGAGGGAGCCAGCGTGAGTAAGTTTGTGTAGGAGAGAGAGAGTGTGTGTGTGTGTGCGCGTGCGCACGTGTGTGTGTCCTGCTTGCAGGCAAGCAGGATTCCTTAATGTAGCCTGGACATCCCCCGCACTGGGTGTCCGCCACCGTTGCTGCTCATTTTTCAGTTTGCCTCTGAGTCAGGTGAATTGCTATGACATTCCAAGCCCCAATAAAGACTGTCCCAGACTTTGGCCTGTGACCACTCATTGAAAAATACATGTTCTCCAGCTTGGGGGAAGGTACCTAGCCACTGCCGTGGCTTGTTGTATCATGTTCCCCTGAAAGCTATGCTTGCAGACCTCCAGCCTTAGCTGTGAGAGAACTAATTTCTGCATTCTTTATTTTGTTTTGTTTTTGTTTTTTGAGGTAGGGTCTTGCTCTAATCCAGGCTGACCTAGAATCCAGTATGCAGTCTCAGGCTGGCCTTGAATTCACAGCCGTCCTCCTACCTCTGCCTCCCAAGTGCTGGGATTAAATGTGGGCACCATCACACTAGGCTTTTGTTTGTTTTTAATTTAATTAATTTGTGTGGGGGGGTGCTTGTTCCATGGAGCATGTGTGGAGGTCACAGGACAACTTCGAGGTGTCTGCTCCACCTTCCTTGAGACAGGCTCTCTTGCCACTGCAGATGAACTGCCAGACTGCAAAGGAACATCAGGGTAGCTGGCCCTCCACCCGGATTTCCTGGCTCTGCCTCCTGTTGTCATTGGGTTCATAGATGTAGGTGCCACTTGGCATCCGTTATGAGGGTGCTGGGGAATTGAACTCAGGCAGGCAGCAGACTTTGCAAACAAGCACCTTCGGTCACTTTTTTGGCTTTTTTTTTTTTTTTTTTTTTTGGGTTTTTCGAGGTAGGGTCTCACTCTAGCCCAGGCTGACCTGGAATTCACTATGTAGTCTCATGGTGGCCTCGAACTCACGGCGATCCTCCTACCTCTGCCTCCCAAGTGCTGAGATTAAAGGCTTGCACCACCACACCCAGCTTTGGTCACTTCTTGACACTTCTCTCAGCCCCCCTTTTTTGTTATTGTTGTTTTTTAATGTTTTTATTTATTATTCATTTGCAGGCAGAGGGAGAGAGAGAATTGGTAGGCTAGGGTCTCCTGCCACTGAAAACCAACTCCAGACACATGTGTCACTTTGTGTATCTGGCTTCACATGGGCGCTGGGGAACCTAACTGGGGCGGGAGTCCTTAAGCCAGTGTTCTGTGGAAGGAATGGTGGGCACTACTCTGGCCTGTCAGCCTAGTCCTGAAAGTCCAGGAGAGTATTGATTACCACTGGGCTTTGGGGACCTCGTGGGCCTAGGACAAAGGGAAGAAATATGGGCTTGAAGCCCCAAATCTTGACTCAGCTTGGTATAAAGCTATGCGTTAAGCCAGATCCTTACCAGGGTGAACAGAGAGGGAGAAATGACAGGGACTGACAGCAAGAAAGTGCCTGGGCCAAACTATAAGGCTAGAGAGAAGAAAATAGGCACGGGGGTCACAGTCTTCACCTGCCTTAGGCCTAAGTGGCTCTATCTAGAGATAAAAGTTTTCATTTTTAATTTAGCTATTGAATATTTAATGGAGAAACCTAAACTTCTATGAGGAAAATGGCCAAAATTCTCTAAATTGTGGTGGTTTAATTCAGGTGTCCCCCATAAGCTTATGTGTTCTGAATGTTTGATCCCCAGCTGATGGCAGTTTTGGAATTTGAATCTTGTTGGAGGTGTTAAAGCCAGCTTCCCCTTGGCAGTTTTTGGCACTCTCTAGTTTTTGCTGTTGTCCACCTGATGTTGGCCAGGAGGTAATGCCGATTCTCTGCACATGTCGTCTTTTCCCCCTGACATCATGGAGCGTCCCCTCGCATCTGTAAGCCAGAATTAACCCTTTCCTCCCATCAGCTGCACTTGGTCTGGTTCTTTGTGCCAGCCACGAGAAGCTGACTACAACAGAAATGGAAAGGGTGGTCTCACATGAGCAAGTTCAAATCATTGGCACCATACCCCGTGGTTTCAGCACCCTGGATATTGTTTATTCCTGATCTAAAATTAATGGTCTGTCCCAAGGACGGAAGAGCTGGGTTATAGGAAAGGTCATGAGTGGAAGAAGAAACTGGAAGGGTCAGGAGACACTAGGCAGAGACCAGAGCTAGTGTGTCTTAGACCAAGTGGTACAATTCTCCAATCATCCTCAAGAGGGCGCTTGAGACTTTAAGAAGGACCCGTTCTGCCACATCTTGAGCCCCACAGTATCCCAACCTTGTGGCCATGGCCAGAGCAGCAGAGATAAATGAGTCAAGAAAACCCCCTTTCCTGGGAGGTGTAGGTGTCCCCCTAGACCCAACTGGAGGGTGGTAAACTCCCCTCACTGCCATGTAGCAGGGTCCCAGAACAGCTGAGTCAAGACCTCCTCAGCCTGGAGCCTGAATAAGAGACCTTTTCCCTAAGTAACCATGAACAACTCTCCTGAGTCCCAGAACCCGTCACACACTGGAATGGACATTGCTAAATTTAATCGTATGGCTTGGAGCTTCCAAATGAAAGGCAGATAGAGTGGAGCCTAACGAGAGTGCTGTTCTTAGATCTTGACGAGAGGAGCCCTGGCCCAGGCTCTTCTGCTTGGGGCTCTATCTATGGGGCTTTTTTCTACCTATGTCTCCCCATTGGTGTGTGAATATATTTACCTGGCCCCTCACAGACAGCATTCTGGAGACCTACGACCCTGAAAGCCATGACTGATGGCCTCTAACCCATTGTAACATCTCTCAAGTACATGGGCTGGAGAGATGGCTCAGTGGTTAAGGCACTTGCCTCCAGTGCCTAAAGCCCCGAGTTCAATTCCCCAGATCCCATATAACCCAGACCCACAAGGTGTGGCCCTGGTGTTCTCTCTCTCTCTCTCTCTCTCTCTCTCTCTCTCTCTCTCTCTCTCTCTCTCCTTGAAAATGAATAAATGAAATATTTAAAAACATCTCTCAAGTACATTTTCTTTTTTCTTCTAAATACTTTATTAGTTATTTATGTGTGTGAGAGAGATAGACACAGAGAGAAAGAGACAGGGAGAGTGAGAGTCTTTTTTTCCCAGCACCCAGTTTTACAACTTAACTGCTTAGCAATGTATACAATATGAGCTTGCTGACTGAAGAAATGACTCAGCAGTTAAAGCCCTTGCTTGCAAAGTCTGACGGCCTGGGTTTGATTCCCCAGTACCCACATAAAGCCAAGGTCACGTAGGTGCTTTGCAGACTCTGCGTCACCTGTGTCCACAGCAGCATCAATGGCCCCAGGTCCCCTGAGGTTGCTGGCATCTGGGTGCGTGGAAAAGGCACCAGGAGAAGGGCCAGGACCAAGGGGCAGCGGCGGGTGGGGGGTCCTCTGCTCATAGGAGGTGTCCCCTCTCCAGCACCCTGGCCAGTGACTGAGCCTGACCCCTCTTCCCTCGAGGAGCAGGGGGCACCCTAGTCCTGGAAGCTTTCCCTTGGGTGTGTGGAGTCAGAATTATCTCTATAGCTTCCGGAGGGAGAAGATGGACTGGACCAGGGACAGGCAGTTGAAGTGAGCAGAGGAGCCCTAAGCGACAGCGGTGAACTGCCTCTTCTTGCATGTGAACCCTCAAATTTTCTAACATTTATTTTAAAAACTATCCAGCAGGCTTTGCAAACAAGCACCTTTACCCACTGAGTCATCTCTCCAGTTCCCATACCTTCATTTTCTGATGGGATGTTTGTGTATTGTTCCATTATGAAACAGATCAATGGAGATTTATATGTTTTGAGATGCACAGTAGGGGTCTGGCTCTTGCTAAAATGTCAAATTAGCTTCACCAGCTTGTTGCCTCTCCCTTGGGTACTAAAGGGAATGCCTGCATTCCCCTATTTAGGGTGAGGTCTGTTATATTTTATTTATTTATTTGCAAGGAGAGAGAAAGAGAGAGAATGGGCCCAGCAGCAGAGTCTCTAGCCACTGCAAATGAACTCCAGATGTGTGTGCCATTTTGTGTATCTGCATCTCTCCAGGCCCTGATATATATAAAATTTTTTTTGAGGTAGGATCTCACTCTAGCCCAGGCTGACACGGAATTCACTATAGTCTCAGGCTGGCTTCAAACTCACAGCCATCCTTCTACCTCTGCCTCCCCAGTTCTGGGATTAAAGGCGTGCACCACCACACCTGGCAGATAGAGAGAAAATGGGCATGCCAGGGCCTCTAGCATGCACCAGATGCATGTGCCACTTTGTGCATCTGGCTTTATGTGAGTACTGGAGAATTAAACTTTTGTAATTGGGTTTTGCAGGCAAGTGCCTTAACCGCTGAGCTATCTCTTAAGCCCTGGTATAGAATTTTTTTTCAAGGTAGGGTCTCACTCTAGTCCAGGCTGACCTGGAATTCACTATATAGTCTCAGGCTGGCCTTGAATTCATGGCGATCCTCCTACATCTGCCTCCTGAATGCTGGGATTAAAGGCGTGTACCACCACGCCTGGATCTAGAATTTCTATAGACATATTTTCTCAAAGTAAGACAATTCTCAAAAAAAAAAAAAAGCCAGGTTTTGTGGCGCACACCTTTAATCCCAGCACTTAGGAGGCAGAGGCAAGACTTCCTGGCATATACCTATGTGCACACATACAGTGCAGAATAAATTAATAATCATGGCCACCCTGAGACTACATAGTGAATTACAGGTCAGCCTGAGCTAAAGAGAAATCCTACCTCGAAAAACCAATCTTCATAATAAATTAATAAAACCTTTTAAAAGCCTAGGGGGCTATGTGAATTTCCAAGAATTGATCCCCCGTTTATGTGGATGGCTTGGGATTACGAGCCCGCAGGCTTTGCAAGCAAGTAGCCTCAACCACGGAGCCGTCTTCCCAGCCCCTGCCCTAGGCTCCTGATCACTGGGCAGTCTCCTTCGCAGGATCCTTGCGGCCACCAGCACCATGGACAGCGGAGACGCAGTCTGGGCCCCTCCAGCTTTGCATTCCCGCTCACACGTCATGCCTTCTTCCCTTTGTAGGGGTCCTGGAATCTTTGCCTGGGACTTGAGACTTTGCAGCAGGAAATGATACCAGTGAAAGCACCAGTGATGGCCAACACTGTCACTGTCTTTCCGGAGGGAGGCCCTGACTCTGTGTCTCTCCCATCAAATAGGTGTTTTGGTTCTGGGACCTTCCAGGTCATATGGGAAAGGAACAGTGCTGTCGGGAGTTTGGGGACAGGGGTGGATGCTCCTGTCCCCAAACAGCAAGGAGGCAGAAGCTTTGTCTTCAGCCACTGCAAAGGAACTCCAGGTGCTTGTGCAGCATCTGGCTTTACATGGGTACTGGGGAATGGAAACCAGGTCGTCGGGTTTTGCAAGCAAGCACATTTAAGCACAGAGATATCTCTCCAGCCCCCCTCCTCTTTTTTTCAAGATAAGGTCTCCCTCTAGCCCAAGCTGACCTGGAACTCACTCTGTAGTCCCAGGTTGGCCTCAAACTCACAGTGATCCTCCTACCTCTGCCTCCCAAGTGCTGAGATTAAAAATGTGTGCCACCACGCTCAGCCTCCAGATATTTTTATTCCTGAAATACCCAAACCAAATGAAAGTATGTCTCAGGATTGAAATGATGGCGAGAGATATTCACAAGTCACTTACAAGAGGAATTCCTGATGAAAGAGCTGGCATCAAACCACAGTGACTGGTAAAAGCAACCTTCAGGAGGACGTAGGGAGTTCTAGCTAGCTTGGGGTAATAGCAGGACACTCTCAAAAATGAAGAATATAGGGGCTGGAGCAATGGCTTAGTGGTTAAGGCACTTGCCTGTAAAACCTAACGACGTGAGTTCAACTCCCCAGTACCCACATAAAAGCCAGATGCACAGAGTGGTGCATGCAGCTGGAGATGGTTTGTAGTAGCGTGCCCTTTCTCTCTCTCTCTCTCTCTCTCTCTCTCTCTCTCTCTCTCTCTCTCTCTCTCTCTCTCTCTCTTTCTCTGTCTCTCGCCTTGCAAATAAATAAATATTTAAAATTTTTTTAAAAAGAATATAAGCCGAGTTTGGTGGCTCATACCTGTAATCCCAGCACTGGAGAAGATTGGTGGTGATAGGGTATCACCATGAGTTCAAGGTCAGCCCGGGGCAACAGAGGCCTGTGGAAACAGGTGGCTGAGATCACGGTGGGGGACACTGTCTATAGTCTTGGAAGCAGTGTCCCACCCAGCTGTCTGTAAATACCTGGAGGTTCATGTGTCTCAGCCATTTCCCATCCCCAGGCGAGGGGGTCACCTCAGATGGGTCTCAGAGCTTTCACTGAAGATGAGGCCTGAAGGCAGGTTCCATTTATGCCTGCTAGACCTTCATCTTTGGCATCTTTTGGACCTTCCTACTTTTGCAGAAGTTTCTGTCCCTTGTAGTATTCCCTTATATATCTAAGGTGAATGGGCCAAGGCTCCCTAGATTCTTAGGCTCCTTCACTAGGAAAGGGATCAGTCAGCCACAGGCATGGGGATGGTGTCTGTCTCAGCTGATAGGAGGGAACCACCTTCTCCTCTGGACCCCATCTTTGGGGAGGGTAGAGAATAAACTGACTCACACTACAGCTGGCAGAGCCCTTAACTCTCCCACCTTCAAAGCTCCAATTCTGTTAATACAGGAAACCAATCTGCCAGTCTATGGCTGAAGCCATCCCCAACCTACCAGGGAAGACACATTGTCAGTGAGGTGTTGACAGCAATGGCAGGTGGGGTCTGGAACCCAGGTCTCCACAGAGTCCAGTAGTCTCTTCTCTCTGGTCCCCAGTCCATCGAGCTGTGGAGTGGGGAAGGACGCTGGAAGGTCCCTCTGCATCTCTGTAGGCCCAGGCTGCAGGAGAGGTAACCTGAGCCTATATTGTGGGGAGGGTCAATTTGTGTGACCTCTTCTCCTGGACTTCCACCTTCTCTCCTCTCACTAGGAGGGAACTCAGGCGTTGATGAACGGGATGTGGCAGGATCTTATGCCCCCTCTCCCTAATATTCTGGCAGCCCTCAGGTTAGCAGAATGGTATGAAAGTTTTGTATATCTGACTATGGAATGGGAGAGGCCACAGCCCGAGTTTGGAGATGTTTCTATAGGAAGCTTATTTGTTTGTTTGTTTGTTTGTTTGTTTGTTTGCAAGGAGAGAGTGTGTGTGTATGGACACACCAGGGCCTCTTGCTTGTCACTGCAAACGAACTCCAGATGCATGTGCCACTTTTTACATCTGGTTTTATGTGGGTACTGGGGTATTGAACCCAGGCCATCGGGTTTTGCAAGCAGGCACCTTTAACCACTGAGCCATCTCTCCAGCCCTTTTAGAAGCTTTTTTTCTCCTTTTTCCTTTCCTTTCTCTCTCCCTCCCTTTCTTCTTCTCTCCTCCTCCTCTCTTTTTGGTCTTTTTTCACTCCCTCCCTCCCTCTGCCACCCCCCAGCACCTAAAAAAGATTCCCAGCCAAGAGGGCTGCACGCCTCTTCCTCATTTTCTTTCTGGTCTTTTTTGAGCAGGGTCTCACTCTAGCCCAGGCTCACCTGGAACTCACTCTGTAGTTTTGGGCTGGCCTTGACCTCACAGCGATCCTCCTACCTCAGCCTCCTGAGTGCTGAGACTAAGGGTGTGTGCCATCACACCTGGCTTCTTCCTTCCTTTTAAGCTGAGCCAGCTTCCAGTCCTTCCTTCATTTAAAACAGGTTCTCATGTATCCCCAGGCTGGCCTGGAGCTCGCTGTGTAGCTAAGGATGGTCTTGAACTTCTGATCCCCCTTCCTTCCATTCCCACATGCTGGGATTACAGGTGTGGCCACCACAGCTGATTTATGCAGTGCTGGGGATTTAAGTCAGGGCCCTGTGCATAGTTTACCCACTCAGCAGCATCCTCAGCCCATCTGTAACAGTGATTTACTGATCGCCACTGAGAAGGACATCAGTCATTGTCACACATTTGTGGCCTCTATTGATCTCGCTTTGGTAAAGAAGCCAAGTAGTGATGTAAGGGGAGGTTGCCCAGTCCCACGGGGCTCCATCATGGTGAATTGAGCTCTTTTGGGAAATCAAGGTGCCCTCGTGTGGATACAGGAAGAATTTCGCTATATTTTTACTATTCCCCAAGCCTGAAGCACCTGAAGAAGTTCCTTTGCTACATGATATCCAGACTGAATTTCAACATACAAAACCCAATTGTTGTGTAAACAACCCATTACATAGCAGTTCTCATGTGCTTTATAAATAATTCACTTATTTCTTACAGCTAAATGGATCAGAGAAATCAAGTGACTTGTGTAAAGACACACAGCTCCTCTGGATTCCAGAGGTTCTGCTAGTAAGCACTTCCCCACACTGCCTCTCACTGGAGTGAGAAGCCTTATGCAGTAACCTGGTCACAGCCAAGGGACATTTGGGCATGCAACAGGGTCTCCCAAGCCTCTTCTCTGACTTGAAATAATAATAATATTATTATTATTATTATTATTTTATTATTATTTGAGGTAGGGTCTCTTTCTAGCCCAGGCTGATCTAGGTTAAAGGCATGCGCCACCACTGCTGGCTTAAAATCTTTTTTCCTTCTTTCTTTCTTTCTCTCTCTTTCTTTCTTTTTTTTCCTTCCTTTCTCTCCCTCTTTCTTTCTTTTTCATTCTTTATTTTATTTGCAAGGAGAGATAGAGAGAGAGAATGGGAGCACCAGGGCCTCTAGCCAGTGCAATGAACTCCAGATGCATGCACCACTCTGTGTATCTGGCTTTATTTACATTGGGACTGGGAAATCGAACTCGGGTTGCTAGGCTTTGCAGACAAGCACCTTAATTGCTAAGCCATCTCTCCAGCCCTTCCATCCCTGGGATGGCTATGTCTTGTCACATGAGTGGAGGGTCAGGAGACTGCAAAGGGCCTTCCTTCTCTTATGGATGCTTGTAATTGCTTCTGTGGAAAATGAAGGAAGATGCCAGGGATGAGGCTCGCAGGGGTGTCCAGAGCATGCTAAAGCAAGATGGACCTAACACTAAGGAACAGGAAGCCAGTGTAGACACCAGTGGTCAGGTGAGCACCACACTGCCTTCTCATCATACCCTCTGGACCTCAAGAGGGTCCTAGGAGGTGGTCAAAGCCTCTTCTGAAACCTGGAACCTGGGGGTATGAGGCATCAGGAGGAGGAAATGAGCCTTTACCTAAGAGCACCCACTCATCACGTGCTTGCTGACTGCGGGCTGTGGGTGTGGAGCCAGCGCAGCGAATGCGGGGCAGGAGCAGGGCTCCAGTAGAGGCGGGACTCTGAGTCAATAACTTCAGAAGAGGAGGCTGGGCACCAGAGGGCAGGAAGGCTTTGCCTTGGAGCTCAGCCTTGGACCCAAGCATGCCAGGAGCCTTACACGTCCTTGACATGAGAAAGAAGCTTCAGCTTGTTTGAGACACTGCTGTCAGTCTGCTTCACAGCTAAACTTAGTCCCAGCTGATATCGAGAGGAGATGCTACCTAGCCAAAACATCAATCAAGTATGAGAATAAAACAATCCAACAATCCAAGAGAAGTCAAGAAACAGATGTTCAAATATATTATTTAAGGCCCTAAAAGTAAATAAGAGAAAAAGTAAATAATTATGTGACCAACGGGATGGAAGGAGGGGGAAAAGCTGGGAAAGTGAGTGATATTTATCAGCTTTCATTGCAAGGAGTCGAGATGATATTTAATCCTGATAAATTTGGCAGAAATGTAAATGCTTCACCAGCATCATGGAAGTGCTGGCAGGAAACCTAAAAAGCAAACGAGTTAAGCCTGGCGCACGCCTTTAATCCCAGCACTGGGGAGGCAGAGGTAGGAGGATCGCTGTGAGTTCAAAGCCAGCCTGGGACTACAGAGTGAGGTCCAGGTCAGCCTGGGCTAGAGCGAGACCCTACCTAAAAAAATAAAAAAAACAGGGGTACCATCATAACATTTGCTCATATAATGTATCTATTTTTGGATAATAAAGATATCAACAATAAAAAATAAATGACTTGAGGGTCTGGCATTTATTTACAGCAGTGGGAAACCTTATCACACCCATACTGTATACACACATAAGCAAATAACCAATAAAAATAAAGAATAAGCACACACACAATATTATTACTTGTGGGGACATATCTATATTTGTGCGCATGTGGGAAAACTTCTAAGGGATTCAACCTTTAACTCTATTCATTTGTTTATTTGCCTCTATGTGTGTGTGTGTGTGTGTGTGTGTGTGTGTGTGTGAATGTGTGTGCACACCAGGTCCTCTTGCTGCTGAAAATGAACACCAGACACTTGAACACCAGGTGCTTGAGCCACTTTTTAAAAATATTTTATTTATTCATTTTCAAGCAGAGAGATAGAGAGAGAGAGAGAGAGAGAGAGAGAGAGAGAGAGAGAGAGAGAGAGAGAGAGCACCAGGGCCACCACCTTGTGGGTCTGGCTTATGTGGGTCCTGGGGAATTGAGCCCGGGGCCTTAGGCACTGGAGGCAAGTGCCTTAACCGCTGAGCCATCGCTCCAGCCCTAGGCTCTTGAACTTCTATAACCCACACATGCACCACCTTGTGCATCTGGCTTTACATGAGAATTGAACCCAGGCCAGCAGACTTTGCAAGTGCCTTTAACCTCTGAGCCCTCTCCCTGGCCACAACATTATCATCATCATCATCATTATTATTAAAATTTTAATTTAATTTAATATTTGGTTTTGCAAGGTATGGTCTTGCTCTAGCCTAGACTGACCTGGAATTCACTCTGTAGTCTCAGGCTGCCCTCGAATCCATCTACCTCCACCTCCACTCAGCTGGGATTATTTTCTTTAAGGGGAAAGGTAAACCGGCAATGTGATCCGTTGTTCCTCAATAAGCCAGATGGGTCCTGATTTGGGCCACTCTCTGGATTCATCTTGGCCTTTGAGTCCTCCATGGCCAGACCTGGGAGGGTTTAAAGTCTTGCTTGTGTCCCACTTCCTGCTGGCATAGTTAGGGAACGAAGAACGACCTGAGAGTTGAACAGTCAGAGGCCCCTGCTTGCCAGGGCCTGGTTTTCTCTGATGACACTTGGCTACCTGCCATTTTCGTTTCTGGGGGTGCTATGCACAGGGAATCCATGCCGATCTTCTCAGTCACTAAGTTTCATTGTGAACCGAGCTGCAGTTGTCTCTGCCTTAGTGACAGGCCTGGCTCTGCTTGACCAGGCACAGGAGTAACTGGTTCACAGGTGGAGTCCTTGGGGCTGATGTAGTTCAGTGGTGGAGTGCCTGCCGAGCATACTCAAGACCATGGTTTCTATCCCCAGCACTGGAGAAGAGATGAGAGAGAGAGAGAGAGATAGAGAGAGAGAGAGAAAGAAAGAGAGGTAGAGGAGAAGGAGAGTGAGAGAGGAGAAGGAGAGTGAGAGAAAGAGAGAACTGGAACTTTTCCTTTGAGAAACTATCTCCTCCATCCTGTTATGAGGCTGGATATTATTGTTACTATTATTATTATTTGGTTTTTTTCAAGGCAAGGTCTTACTCTAGCCCAGGCTGACCTAGAACTTACTATGTAGACTCAGTCTGGTCTTGAACTCACAGCGATCCTCCTACCTCAGCCTCCAGAGCGTAGGGACTAAAGGCGTGCGCCACCACGCACTTTCCGACTGGATATGTACTCTGGGATGATTTCTACTCCCAAGTCTAGGTGTGTGAAATGAGTCTACTTCCATCTCCGTAGTCACAGTGATTGCTCATGGCCTGTGGCAGCCCATCAGGGTGAGTCACAGGGCTGTTTCTGGGAATGCCAAGATAAGGGCTTGCTCTTTCCTGCTTTTTTTTCCAAGCCAAATGGTATCCAGCTTTATTAAAGATACTTTTCATAAACAATCATGGTATTTCAGGCAGGACATGGGCAGACACTCATTAACGGTATCCAAGAACTTTCAAACTCCCTTCTTGTATGGACTACCAAAATCAGAAAGCCACTGTCAAACCCAACAAAGTCTTCATCTGATGCTCTCGACAGGGAAAGTTTAGAGTGAGGGTTGACATTTCACATGAAGCATGTTGTTTAACAACTTTTCACAAGCCGACCCTAACTTTCAGGAAACAAATGAAAATGGAAGAATTATTAATCTGAAAAATAAACCCACAATCTCTTAGAAAAGGTACCACAGCTCTTGTGAGGAACACCATCTCAATGACATTACTGCAAAGTCCAGATAATCTGACACCCAGCAAAACCAATTTTAAGGGGTCAGGTCCCAACAGGTCTCTCGTTTTCAGGGAGTTAAAGTCTGTGCTGATGGTGGAGAGGAAGAACATAAAAATGAATTTTGAGTTTTCTCTGCCACAGGCATTTGTGCCAAGGTGGTTATTGTGTCAACACCATCGGGGGATCCCTCTGCCAGGAGCCAAGAGGAATCTTTCAAAACTAGCAGGGAAAGGTGTTTCCCCATCACTCCAGCTTGGGAGACGTTCTGTTAGTGACACATGTTCTTCCCCCCCAAACAATGAAGTGTTCTGTGTGTTAACAACATAGCTTTAAAAAAAAGTAAAACAAAATTCTGCATTTTTATAAAACTTGATTTAAAAAATAGTATTTCCAAACTATACAGTCACCAGAAGTACACAGTTATCAAAAATGCACACACTTCACTTGGCGTCTCCAGCACCTTCAGCTTTCTGTGCCTCGTCTGTTTTGGCATCTCTGTTTTCTGCAGGGTTGTTCCCATCCTTGCCAGCATCGCCTTTCCCCTTTCCCCTTTTCCCTTTGGGTACCTTCTCTCCCTTCTTCGCAGGGGCCTTTTTCGGCTTGGGCTCTGGCTTTGGAGGAGCAGGTTTAGCAGACAACCTGGCGGATCTTCTCTGCGGCTCGTCCTTGCCCTCGGCCTTGTCTCCTTCAGCCCCTTCGGCCTTTCTCTTGGACAGGGCGGCAGCGGGGATGAGCGGCGGGCGGCTTGGGGCTGTCCGGGGTTGTCCCCGCCGCTGCTTCTTCCTCCTGCTTTTTGTTTGTTTGTTTGTTTTTATTGGATTTTTGTGTTTGTATGTATGTATGCTATGTATTTGTGCATGTTCGTATGTGTGGGGTGTACACCTATGTGTGCGTGGATACGTGTGCACACATGTGTGCAGAGGCCAGAGATGGAATCAGGTGTTTTCCTCACTCACTCTCCACCTTGTTTTATTATTGACATGGGGTCTTTCGCTGAGCCCAGGGCTTGGCCAGGGAGCCCTAGGCACTCTCCGGTCTCCACTTCCCCAGCACTGACCGCACCGTCCAGCATGTACACAGGTGCTGGGGATCAGGGCTCACACCTGCATTTCCGGCTCTTTCTTTTTAAAAATATTTTATTATTCATTTTTCAAGCCGAGATGAAAGAGAGAGAGAGAGAGAGAGAGAGAGAGAGAGAGAGAGAGAGCGCACCAGGGCCACCACCTTGTGGGTCTGGCTCATGTGGGTCCTGGGGAATTGAACCCGAGGCCTTAGGCACTGGAGGCAAGTGCCTTAACCGCTGAGCCATCTCTCCAGCCCTTCTGGCTCTTTCTTGCTGCTATTGAACAAGGAGGCTCAGAGGCTCAGGAGTTGTTGGGACTGTCCACTGTCTAGCAATGCCTGGGAGGACTCCACCACGCCCAGCTTATCAAATTTTTTTAAAGAAGTGTTTTTGTTATCTCAGAGCCGTGTACTGAATACCATGAACGCATATTACACTCAGTAGCTAACATTTTTCTATGCTGTCTCTGATAAGTCTTTACCGTTTGGGTTATAGCATGAGTCCTAAAGTGTAACAGGAAATGGTTAATGGACAGATTCATTATCTTGAGGATGATTGTCTTCTTAGGTTGAAAGAAATGGTTTCTCATTTTCCTTTTTTTTTTGGTTTTCGAGGTAGGGTCTCACTCTAGCCCAGGCTGACCTGAATTCACTCTGTAGTCTCAGGCTGGCCTTGAACTCACCGTGATCCTCCTACCTCTACCTCCCGAGTGCTGGGATTAAAGGCTTGTGCCACCACGCCGGGCTTCCTTTTCTTTTTCTTTTTATTGATTTATTTGCAAGCTGAGAGAGACAGAGAGAAGAGAGACAGACAGTGAGTATGGGCGCACCAGGGCCTCCTGCCACTGCAAATGAACTTCAGATGCATGTGCCACATTGTGCATCTGCTCTTATGTGGGTGCTGGGGAATTGAACCTGGATCAATTTTGTGACCAAGTGCCTTTAACCACTGAGCCATCTCTCCAGCCCCTGGTTTCTCATTTTCTTTTTTTTTCTTTATTAAGCAGAGAGATACAGAGAGAGAGAGAGAGAGAGAGAGAGAGAGAGAGAGAGAGAGAGAGAGAGAGAAAGAAAGAAAGAGAGCGCACCAGGGCCACCACCTTGTGGGTCTGGCTTATGTGGGTACTGGGGAATTGAACTTGGGGCCTTAGGCACTGGAGGCAAGTGCCTTAACCGTTAAGCCATCTCTCCAGCCCCTCATTTTCTTTCACACTGTTTGGCCAGACTCCCCCTTTTAAATTCTGTTGCTCACAATATAACATTTCTTCTTTTTTTTTTCTTTTTTGCAATTCTGAGAATTGGACCCAGGGCCTTGCACATGCTGAGAAAGTGCTCTAAAACCAGTGAGTTACATGTCCAGCTCATAACATCCCACTTCTGGTACCAGTTCTGTATGGTCGATGATCTTTCCGTTGCAAATAAAGCATTCCACTTAGATTAATATGAATAAAAGGGGCTTATTGGCTCATGGGATGGGAAAAACTGGGGTGTATTGGAAACAGGAACTAAATTTCTAGTTTTTTTCTCTCTCTTTTCCCTCCATCCCTCCATGCCTCCGTCCCTCACTTTGCCAGTCTCAGTTGCTCATCATGGTTTGGCTTCCCACTCTGTGTTTCAGCCTCTTCACCACCCAGATTAGAATGGCTTCTCTGTGCCAGTAGAGAACATTGGCTACCATGGCATCCAGCACCCAGAACCTCAGCTGACAACTTCATGACAAACAAGCTTCTTCCTGAGAACAAGAGCTTTAGTTTGTTTGCCTCAGGTCCCATGAGACAGGCATTTCTGTAGCTGTTAACAGAAGAAATGTGGGGCAAAGGGACACTTGGAAACACCATGCCCAGTGTGGTGGTTTGAGCTAGGTGTCCTCTATAAACCCATGTTTGAATGCTTCATTCCCAGATGATGGCATTTTGGGAGGTGGAGCCTTGCTGAAGGAGGTGTGTTGTTGGGGGGGCTGAAGGGTGTTATAACCAGCTCCCCCTTGCCAGAGTTCAGCTCACTCTCTTGCTGCTGTTCTCCATCTGCTGTGGCAGAGGTGATGTCCAGCCTCTGCTCATGCCATGGTTTCCCCTGCCATCGTGGAGCTTTCCCTCGAGAATGTAAGCCAAAATAAATTCTTACCATTGTTTTGTGCCAGCAGTGAGAAGGAAACTGCAACACTGAAATCTAGACGTTCACCGAGGACAGGATTATCAGTATAATCAAGATAATTTTAGAAAAGAAAACTAGTAAAGAAGATTTTTCTTCAAATGTCAAAACAGAATCTAACACTACAGGGCTGGGGAGATGGCTCAGCAGTTAAGGCACTTGCCTCCAGTGCCTAAGAACCCGGGTTCAATTCCCCAGGTCCCACATAAACCAGACCCACAAGGTGGTGGCCCTGGTGCGTGCTCTCTCTCTCTCTCTCTCTCTCTCTCTCTCTCTCTCTCTCTCTCTCTCTCTCTGCTTGAAAATGAATAAATAAATTTAAAAAAAAAGAATCTAACACTACAGCAATTAAAAGTGCATTCCTGGGGCTGGAGAGATGGCTCAGAGGTTAAGGCATTTGTCTGCAAAGGCTAATGATCCAGGTTTGGTTCCCCAGTACCCATGTTAGCAGATGCACAAAGTGGTGCATGCCTCTGGAGTTCATTTGCAATGGCTAGAGGCTCTGGCATTCTCTCTCTCTCTCTCTCTCTCTCTCTCTCTCTCTCTCTCTCTCTCTCTCTCTCTCTGCTTGCAAATAAATAAATAAAATATTTTTAAAGTGCATCACTGACTGGATGGCTTAGTGGTTAAAGGTGCTTGCTTACCAAGCCTGATAGCCTGGATTCAATTCCCAGTACCCTTGTAAAGCCAGATGCACAAAGTGGCACATGCATCTGGAGTTTGCTTGCAGTGGCTGGGGGCCCTGGTGCACCCATTCTGCTCTCTCTCTCTCTCTGCTTGTAAATAAATAAAAATATTTTAAGTGCCTTATCTATATGGGTGTGGTGGTGCATGCCTTTCAGTCCAGCACTCAGGAGGCAGAGGTAGATGGATTGCTTTGAGTTCGAGGCCACCCAGAGATTCCATAATGATTTCCAGGTCAGCCTGGGTTAGAACAAGATCCTACCTCAAAAAAACAAAAAGTGCATTATCCTGGTACAGTGGTACAGGCCTATAATCCCAGCTACTCAAGAGGTTGAGATAGGAGGATCATGAAGCCCAAGATGTCACCATTTCCCAGGTATCAGGTCCCCCCCCCCCCAGCATTCAGGTGGCACAGATGACTGGCTGAATCACTGGAAGGCATATGTGTATACAGGGCTGATATTTTGAACTTAAACCATAAGAGTTTGTCCTGTGAGTAATCTTGATTTAATATCACCCAGCTGAAATATTTACTGATCATTCTCACTCCATGATTCTATGAATTTAGCTAAAATAGTTGTCACAACAGCCGGGCTTGGTGGCGCACGCCTTTAATCCCAGCACTCGGGAGGCCGAGGTAGGAGGATCACCATGAGTTCAAGGCCACCCTGAGACTACAGAGTGAATTCCAGGTCAGCCTGGGCTAGAGCGAGACCCTACCTCGAGAAACCAAAAAAAAAAAAAAAAAAAAGCAATTGATTTGACACAAGAGTTGCTGGTTGACTCCATTCACAAACCAATGCGGCTCCTGCATATCTTACCCAGGGCGACTGCGGCCGAGCAGTCTGTGTTGTGGCTTTGCGCATCTAAAATGTCAACCATGCTTCTGAGGCTTCAGTCTGCAGTTCTCCTCCCCTCATTTGTTTTGTTGGTGCTATTTTGATCCTCCCTCCCTTTCTTCCTTCCTCCTATTCTTTTTCTTTTGAGACAGGGTCTTGCTCTGTAGCTCAGGATGGCTTCAGATTCATGGCAGTCCTCCAGCCTCCAGAGTGCTGGGACAATAGACATAAACCACCAGACCCAGGCTCTGTATCTCTCTTCTTTCATTTTAAAAAAAATATTTATTTATTTTCAGGCAGAGAGAGACAGACAGAAAGGGCTCGCCTGGGCCTCTAGCCTTTGCAAATGAACTCCAGACACATGTGCCACTTTTGCTTGCATCTGACTTTACATGGGGACTGGGGAATCGAACCGGGGTTAACAAGCAAGTGCCTTAACCACTGAGCAATTTCTTCCTCTTTTTCTTTTCTTTTTTTTTTTTTTTTTGAGGTAGGGTCTCACTCTAGTCCAGGCTGACCTGGAATTCACTATGTAGTCTCAGAGTGGCCTTGAACTCACAATGATCCTCCTACCTCTGCCTCCCAAGTGCTGGGACTAAAGACATGTACCACTACGACCATCTCCATCTTTTTCTTCTTTTTTTTTTTGTTTTTTCGAGGTAGGGTCTCGCTCTAGCCAAGGCTGACCTGGAATTCACTGTGTAGTCTCAGGCTGGCCTTGAACTCATGGTGATCCTCCTACCTCTGCCTCCCGAGTGCTGGGATTAAAGGCGTGCACCACCACGCCCGGCTTTTTCTTCTTTTATAACCCTTGTACTATAAGAAAAAAAATTGCCAGGCTTGGTGACGCAGACCTTTAATCCCAGCTCTCAGGAGGCAGAGGTAGGAGGACCATCATGAGTTCAAGGCCAGCCTGAGACTACATAGTGAATTAGAGAATTCCAGGTCAGCCAGGGCTAGAGTGAGACCCTACCCCAAAAAACAAAAACAAAAATGAGTTAGAGGACCGCTGTGAGTTTGATGCCAACCAGCAAGTATCATTTTATACCCAGAATTCAGTGTGTTTACGGAGATGAAAATAGCTAGAAAGCCGAGTGTGGTTCACACCTGTAATGCCAGCACTTGGGAGGCTAAGACAAGAGGGTCACCATGAATTCAAGGCCAGCCTGGGTTACATAATAAATTTGAGACCAGCCAAGCCTACAAGTGTGAGATCCTGTTTTAAAAAACAAAGGCAGCTGGGTATGGTGACGCATGCCTTTAGTCCCTGCACTGGGGAGGCAGAGGTAGGAGGACCTCTGTGAGGTCGAGGCCAGCCTGAGACTACATAGTGAACTCCAGCCTGGGCTAGAGCGAGACTCTTCCCAAAAAAATAACAAACAAACAAAAAAAAGACAGAGGAGTCAGGTGGGGTGGCACACAGCTGTAATCCCAGGACTGGGAAGCTGAGGTAGGAGGATCACTGTGAATTTGAGGCAAGTCTAGGGTTACATAGTGAGTTCCAGGTCAGCCTGGGCTAGAGCGAGACCCTACTCGGAAAAAACAAAAACAACAAAGAGAATTAGAAAATGATTTTTTAAAAAAAGAAAGAAAGAAAACGATGTTCATCCACACAGCAAGCATTCAGTGGGTCAGGAACGGTTCCTAAATCCTTCTCGTTGATTAGGTTGAATCATAGAAATTGCTGTAACGTAGCTATTCTTGAACTATAAAAATGTCAATGTTGGGCTGGAGAGATAGCTTAGCAGTTAAGGCGTTTGCCTGCAAAGCAGAAGGACCTGAGTTTGATTCTCCAGTTCCCACATAAAGCCAGATGCACAAGGTGGTGTGTGTGTCTGGAGTTCATTTGCAGTTGCTGGAGGCCCTAGTTCACCCATTCTCTCTCTCACTCTCTGTCAGATAAATAAATGAAATACTAATTTAAAAAATCAGGGCTAGGGAGATGCTTCCAGTGCCTAGGGCCCCAGGTTCAATTCCCCGGGACCCACATAAGCCAGACCCACAAGGTGGTGGCCCTGGTGTTCTCTCTCTCTATCTATCTATCTCTCTCTCTGCTTGAAAATGAATAAAATATTTTTTAAAAGTGAGTAAAAAATAAACTTACTCTTTAAAGAAAATGTCAATGTAAACCAGGCGTGGTGGCACATTTTTAATCCCAGCATTCAGGAGGCAGAGGTAGGAGGATTGCCATGAGTTCGAGGCCACCCTGAAACTACATAGTGAATTCTAGGTCAGTTTGGGCTGGAGCGAGAGACCCTACCTCACTCTAAAAAAAAAAAAAAAAAAAAAAAAAGGACAATGTCACATGGTATAATTTCTACTTATTCCTTTAGCACTTGAACAACCCTAGACATGGAAGTGGGGTAGAAATGCAAAAAGTCAGGTGCCAGCACTCCCCAGTGTCCTGCCCCCAGGTCAGGAGACACACGCGGGCGAAGGGTGCCTCTCTGCCACATGCCACCCTTAGAGCCAACATCACCATCAACCTGAGAACTGAGGGCAGGATGTATATAGCTTTGCTCCAACCAGTCTATTCCTGAATCAGGCCACTTCAGGTTCCCAGCAGGTACCCCAGAAATGACAGTCCACAGAACAACTCCAGCCTCACTCTATGCCCCTCCCACACTGGCACAGAAGCAGGACACACCAACAGTTTCATGTTTATTTTCAGAAAGTGATGAAGACAAAGAAATACATCCAGACACCACTCTCTGTACAATAAATAGCCTCCCCCATCAAAAAAATTAAATAAAATAAAAAAGGGAAAAGGGTGCTTTTGCCCCACGAATGGGACCTGGATTGGTGAAATACGCATCCCCAGCCCCTTCCTCTGCACCCCAACTTCTTGTCTCCCAGCAAGTGGACTCAGGCCAGCTGCCCAAAGTCCTTAGAGTCCTCTCCCCAACCCTGGCTTGCTGTTATAAAATTCATCCGTCTTTATTTCCAGGGCAAGGATGAATACAGGAGACAGGACCACCTTAAGTTACTCCACAGGGAGAGAGAGAGAGCTGGCCTCTGGTTGAGGCTCTCCCCTGACCTCCCACCCACCAGAAGCCACGACGCCCCTCTGTGTCCAAGACCTTCCTGGTCCCTTCTCTGTTCTCCACAGCACCATCTGTAGCTCAGGCAGAGAAGGGGGCAGGGGACATTCGTGTCACATCTTCTTGTGGGCCAGGAATCAGTAAGTGGACCCCAGAATACTTCTCACCCCCTCTTCTTCCCCAAACGATTACTACACCGGGAAGGAATGGCGGGCGCGGAGGGCTTCTCCACCCAAGTTAGTTGATCTCCTCCACCTTAGTAACAGAGGGTCTGTCCTCTCAGTGTCTGTTCAGTTGGAAAAATAGTTATAAAACTGCCCTTCTGCTTCCTTATCAAAAGGAGAAGGGGCCCCAGCGGGGGAGGAGCTGTCCCCACTGGAAGGGTAGGGGGACACCCGCCTTCTCTTGGAGTCTCCTTCCCCCAGTCCTGCCTCGCTGGGTGCCAGCTCAGTCCAGAGCGCAGGGGACCCTTGCTCATCGGGCCCCCGGCCATCCGAGGCCCCTGGGCCGGGCTCCATGGGCAGAGTCCGCATGGGGCGGAACCAGCTGGCAGGGCCCATCTTGGGAGGGTACTGGGGAGGCACAGGCCAGCTGGCTCCAGGGGCCAGGACCTCCTGACCACGGTAGTAGGACACAGTGGGCCCCGGGGCTGAGGGCAGAAATGCAGGCTTCATGCTGACTGCTCGGAATTCCGCCTCATAGCTGTGTTCCCTGGGGGTCCCCAGCCAGTAAGGCTGGGAGACCACATCCTTGGGCTGGCCTGGAAGGTCGGGGTAGAAGCGGCTGGGAACAGGATACTGGTTGGATAAGAGAGGTGAGTAAGGGTCTCCTCCAAGCAGCTGGCAGTTGGGTCCAGGAGGGGAGGGCACACTGGTGTCAACAGATGCATACATGCTTAGGACAAAAAAAAAGAAGACAGGAAGTGAGAAAACAAGTCACAGCCTGTCTTTTTCCCTGGCCTGCCCACCCTCCAGCCCCCTCCAAGGCAGGGGGATGAAACGCTGGGCACGGATCTACTGTCCCGTCTCAGAGATGCCAAAGATGAGTTGAGTCCAATGGCACTTACGATTCAAAGTTCTCCCGGAATCCTTTGGCAAAGGGGTTGTTATCAATTTTCAGCTGAGTGATCTAGAGAGAGGAGACATGAGTCCCTGCGCCTGTGTCTGGAACTCAGGAACTCCCTCCCAAGAGGGACCACTGGGACTGGGGAGATGGCTCAGTGGTTAAAGGTGCTCGCTTGCAAAGCCTGGGGCCCAAGTTGTTCACCTGCAGGCAAGAAGCCCCGGTGCATCCATATTCTCATTATCTGTCTCTCTCCCTCCCTCTCTTTTTCCCTCCCTCAAAGAAGTAAATAAAAAAACTTTAGAGCCGGGTGTAGTCCCAGCACTTGGAAGGTAGAAGGATAGCTATGAGTTCGAGGCCAGCCTGAGACTACATAGTGAATTCCAGATCAGCCTGGGCTACAATGAGACCCTACCTTAAAAAAACAAACAAAAAGAAAACAAACCTTTTTAAAATATATATATATTTTTTATTTATTTATGAGAGAGAGAGAGAGAGAGAGAGAGAGAATGGGCATGCCAAGGCCTTGGGGAATCGAACTCTGGTCCTTCTGTGTTGCAGGCAAATGCCTTAACCACTAAGCCATCTCTTCAGCCCAAGGAAAAAGCCTTTTTTAAAGGATGGTTCCGAGAAGGACTCATGCTCAAACCCTGCCTTGCAGCCTCACCTCGGCGTTCTGGTAGGCAGTCACGGCAATGAACTGGGTCTCTTGGAAAGTAAAAACGTGCGTGTTGGAAGCACTGCAGGTCTCCGGCTCGCCTTCGTTCACCTCCACAATGTGCAGCCGGGGCTGGTACTTATGGAGGGACTGCAGCACGATCATCTGGAGAGGGAGAGAGAGAGCCAGATGTGGCGAGGTGGGAGGGGGCTAGAAGGATGGCCCTGCTCTCAAAGTGCACCCATGTCTGAATGCATGGCCCTCTGGATCGCTCTACCCTCACCAATGACGAGCTCCACAGTGAGGCCAGAGGAACTTTTGGGGCTATTTTGTCCCCTTCCTTGCTCTGCCAACATGTAACTTCTCCTAAGCCTTCCAACTCCATCCTCAGCCTCTTTGGGCACCAGCTCTGGCCTCTTGCTCCCTTTCCTACTCCCAGATGTCTACTGAAGAGACCTTTAAAAAAAGAAGAGGGGTTGGAGAGATGGCTCAGCAGATAAGGCACTTGCCTCCAGTGCCTAAGGCCCCGGGCTCAATTCCCTAGGACCCACATAAGCCAGACCCACAAGGTGGTGGCCCTGGTGCTCTCTCTGTCTGTTAAAAAATGAATTAATAAAATATTTTTAAAAAGAAGAACAAAAATTTTAAAGTATTTTATTTGTTTGAGGGATGGGGAAGGCAAGAAGAGAAAATAGGCACCCCAGAGCCTCTCGCCACTGCAAGTTCCAGACACATGCACTACTTTGTGCATCTGGCTATATGTGGGTACTGGGGAATTGATCCCAGGTCCTTGGGCTTTATAGGCAAGTGCCTTGAGCCATCTCTCCAGCCATGAATAGACCTTTTTGTAACAGGATTGTTCAGTGTGAAGACACTTGGCATCTATTCCTTGGGATCAAGTCTAATCTCGTTCTGCTATCAGTCATGGCCGTCCAGATCCAGAGAGGAATCCTCTAGGCTTGGAAGGTGCTGACCTATCTGTGACCCTCTGCCCAAGATCCAGCTTCCCCCCAAGGTGGGGAGGAAAGAGCCAGAGTTCAAAGAGGAAGAAAGGGGCCACAGGGCTGGGGAAGACAGTTCAGTTAGTAAAGCGGTTGCCATGCCAGCCTGAGGACCCACATTCCCAGGAATCCAACAGGAGGCCCGTGGCACCTACTTGTAGACTTAGCACAGGGGAGGCAGAGAATGGAGCTGGCTGGTCGGCCAGTTGAGTGTATTTGGTGAGTCCCATGCCAGTGAGAGATGGGGGGGGGGTGCTGAGGAGATGCTTCTGCAGGAGGAATGCTTGCAGCACAAGCACGAGGGCCTGCTTTTCCCTGAGTTTGATTCTCCAGCATCCACAACTTGGCATGGCCACACATGCCTGCCACACAGTCCTGTGGGGAGCAGAGACTGGAGAATCCCTGGGGCTCTGTGGTCAGCTGGTCTGACTTAAAAATGGCAGCTCAGGCTGGAGACATGGATCAACGGTTAAGTCATTTGCCTGCAAAGCCTGATGGGTCTGGGTTCAATTCCCCAGTACCCACATGAAGCCAGATGCACAAAGTGGCGCACGCATCTGAAATTCATTTGAAGTGGCAAGAGTCCCTGGTGTGCCCATTCTCTCTCTCTCATAAATGAATGAATGAATGAATGAATAAATAAATAAGTTAATTAATTAAAAATATTTTGAACTTTTTATTGATAGCTTCCATCGTCATAGGTCATAAGCCATTATGATTCCCTCCCCACATTCCCCATATTTCTCCCCCTCTCAATTAGTCTCTGTTTTGTTTTGGTGTCATCATCTTTTCTTCCCATTATGTGTAGGTATTATCAGGCCCTGTGAAATCATGAATATTAAGGCCATTTTGTGTCTGGAAGTTTGCGTTGTAAGCAGTCCTACCCTTCCTTTGGCAATAAATATATTATTATAAAAAAATAAATATATTCAACATCTGTGGGCACCCTTTTTAAAATTTTTTATTTACAGAAAGAATGGGCACACGGGTCTCCAGCCACTGCAAAGGAATTCAAGATGCATGCACCACTGTGCATCTGGATTTATGTAGGTACTGGGGAAATGAACTCAAGTCATTGGGCTTTGCAGGTGAGCACCTTAACCACTGAGCAATCTCTCCAGTCCTGAATAAATATATTTTTTAAATGGCAGCTTAAGAGTCAGTGAGAGACTGTCCCAGCAAACAAGTGGCTGAGCAATGTCAAAGGACACCCAGCATTCTCCTTGGGCCTCCACACAGGTGTGCGTGGCACACACATGCATATACTGCACCACCACACAGCACACATACTAGAAAAGGTGGACAGTAGGGCTGGAGAGATGGCTCAGCGGTTAAGGCACTTGCCTCCAGTGCCTAAGGCCCCTGGTTCAATTCCCCAGGACCCACATAAGCCAGACCCACAAGGTGGTGGCCCTGGTGCTCTCTCTCTCTCTCTCTCTCTCTCTCTCAACCTGCTTGAAAATGAATAAATAAAATATTTTAAAAAAGGAAAAGGTGGACAGTGCCTGAAGAATGACCCCCGAGATTGTCTCTGCACACACGTACATGTACATGTGCGCAAATGCGCGCGCGCGCGCGCGCGCGCGCACACACACACACACACACACACACACGTAAGCAAAAGGAGCTTTAACAGCACAGAGTGGCCTCATAGGATTTCCTGAGGCCCAGAGAGTGGAGAGCAGGGTCTCCAATGCAGGGTAAGCCACCTCCAGGACAGGCCGTCCTACCTGAGTCACATTGTTGGAGGCTCCCTTGTTGTTGGTGAGCTTTAGTTTCCCAAATGAAACTTCCTGGCGCATCCAATGGGCTCCAGTGTTGGGGGAATCGGGGTGGACATACAGGCGGTTCCCTGTGGACAGTTAACCGTTTGGGCAAGGAGACTCTGAACAGACACTCCCCCTCGTCCAGAATATCTGAGAGGGATGTGAGAAGGATGCAAGGGGAGGGCTAGAGAGGCGGAGCAGGGCAGGTGTGGACAAACTTGACCAAAACAGGCAAGAGATGATAAGCCAGAGGAAGAGAGGCAGGTGTGATGGGATGTAGACTTCAATCCTCCAGTCAGGGGCTTGGGGGATCCACCAGAGGGCGCCCAGGCCTGGAAGTAAAGCATGCCTACCACTCCCAAAGGGGCACATACCTGGCATGCTGCCCTCGGCCTTTCCACACTGCACCCACTTGCCGCTCTGGTAGCGCCAATGGTGTTGGTCCACTAAGACAACATCCACAAACATCCTGTAATGGCTCGTGGGCTCCAGCCCGGCCACGGTGAACGACAGGAATGGGAACATCCGCCTGTGAGAACAGAGAGGGCCAGCGTCCATGTCTGGCTCCGTGGAGCACGGGGCCAGCCTCCATCTGCTCCAGAAAGCCAACTGGCAAATTCTCTGGAAGTTTGCCTGCTAGTTGTTAAACACAGCCATAATTAAAAATTAAACCATATAAACTTAACAATTAAATACATTCTACTAAAAGCCAAGGTAATTAACATTCAGAAATTAATTCCCTTTTGTTTTACTATGTTGTACGATGGCCATGTTCCTGAGGTTCTGCATGCCTGTTGAAGCATGTAGTGGAGGTACTGAGAATAGCTGCGGTGGGGTTTCCTCAACCCCACGGGCAGTTCCCAGAAGGTCCTTAAGCTTCAGTCCCTCTTCTGTCCTCTCAGGAGTGACTCTCCTACCCCATGGGGCCACCCACAGGTTCTCTGCCCCACACTCCTAGGCCTGATGTCTGCAGTATGGCCTGTCCGGGACCTGGCCTTCAGAGAATGGGCAGAGGCTCTGTCCTACGTCCTCTGCGTAAGATCTTGGTCCCCAGCAAAACGAGAGGAAGCTAGCGGACGGCATGCAGCCACGTCCCCAGGGAGCAAGTGTTGGGTTCAGTAACAGAAGCCTTCTCTTACGAGAGCCTCCGCACCACTTCAGCCATCACTGCCCCCACTGTCACTGTCATTACAGGCACCTCCATCACTCTCTCCACTGTCTCAACCACCACGACAGCCACCGTCTTCTTCCCCATCCAATCACCCATTCGGTTTCCACCACGACCCTCCACAGTGACAACACTGTCTCTAACCACTCCTTCCATCTCCAGATGATCATGCCATCAACACAAACACCAGCTCCATCTTCTCCACCATCAATACAAAAGGAGCCTCCACGTTCACCTCTCCAACCACAGCCTTCTATCATTCCAGCCACCACTTCATCCATCACCACTGTGGTCGTTTGAATAATGTCCCACAACATAATTTATTATAATTGTGTTTATTAAATTGTTAATTGTCAGCAGGGCATGGTGGCGCACACCTTTAATCCCAGCACTGGGGAGGCAGAGGTAGGAGGATCACCGTGAGTTCAAGGCCACCCTGAGACTACAGAGTGAATTCCAGGTCAGCCGGGGCTAGAGCGAGACCCTACCTCGAA
>PVHP010003204.1:0-16297 GCA_004024765.1 Zapus hudsonius | reverse complement strand
GGGCTTGCTTGAGGTGCTAGTGGTGGGTCTCTCTGTCTCTGCTTGGATCTGTGAGAGGGGGCCAGCCTTTTTTCCTTAACTTCCCCTGGGTCTGTTACTTTAATAAATATTTTCCTGCCCAAATCGTGCCTGGTTTGGAGATTCATCCCAGCAACGTGTGGCTGACTACGACAGATTTGGTACCAGAATGTGGGGTGATTTGCTGAGATGAATCTGACCATGTGGATTTTGGTCTTCTGGAACTTGTATGCTGGAGGAATGGACATGGACTTAGTACTTGCAACTGATGATGCCTTCCAGAGCGGTAAGTCAAGTTTTATGGACTATTCTGGTGAGAATTTGGAAATACTCAGTGCAGAGAGAATTGCATTTCGAAGCTTGGCTTGTGAACTTTCTAAGGGGAAGGAGAGACTGCAGGAAACTTTAATAGAAGTGTGTGCCTGGGCCAAGGGGTGGATGTGTCCTACTGTCCATGCCCAGAGAGTTTGACCAAGGCTGAATTTAAGAAATGAACTATGTGCTTAGCTACGGATATGGGACTGAGAATTTAAGATTTAAAATTGGAAAAACCTCATAGCAAGTTTAACTTACTGGCCCAGAGACTGGCTTTTGATTATGGCCCAAAGCTTTACACTGAAACAATGGAGAGATGCCTGAGGTGTTTCCACCCAGCAAGGACAGAAAGATGGACTGTGCAAACTCTTTGGAAAGGAAATCGCTGAAAGAAAGGAATCTGTTCTTCAAGGTCACGTTTATTTTGTCCCTGAATTAACAACATGGTGTGTCCTGCATACCTGGTATTGCATTTGGAAGCATGAGGAATGCATGCGTGGAGTGGGTCATGAAGTACACATGGTTCCAGGAGCCGCTACTGAAATGCGGTATTTGAAACAGGGCGGGGAGTCCCTGATTGGCAAGTGAAGCCATTGGAAGGTGGACCAAGGCTTGCAATGGAGACCCGAAGGCATTTCGGACATGCCAGGACTGTGCAAGGGCTAACATGGAGTGCTGTTGGCTAGGGATGGCTACTCAGCTGAGCTGGAGGGACAAAATTGAAAAATCGGAAACTCCGGTTATGATTTGAGACTTAAACTGCAGATGTGGATGTTTGCTAATGTTTGTTGAGTTTGCATTGGCCCAGTCTTTCCTTGTTATGCCTCATAACAGTTGGAAATATTTGCTCTGTGCCATAAATGTTAAAAGCTTATAACATTTTTGATTTTATAAAATTTAAAGTTAAAAGACAATTTTAACTTTCAGATAAGACTATGGAATCTTTAAAGTTGGAATAAACATAATATAGTTACAATTCTATTGGGGGCAGGGGTGGATTGTCGTAGTTTGAATAATGTCCCCCAATAGAATTTATTATAATTGTGTTTATTAAATTGTTCATTGTCTCCCGCCAGTTCTGGCTGGAAGAGGTGTGTCACCATGGCCAGATCCTAGGGTTCAGCCCTAAGGTGTTTCTGGGGTGGGTCTGGAATTCTAGCTATACATATGCAAAAAGCAGTCTGAGCTCAAGCCTGGAGTTCTCTTGTTTGCTAGTTTGGAGTGTGCTTGCTTGCTTGAGATGCTGGTGGTGGGTCTCTCTGTCTCTGCTTGGATCTGTGAGAGGGAGCCAGCCTTTTTTCCTTAACTAACCCTGGTTTGTTACTTTAATAAATATTTTCCCCCCAAATTGTGCCTGGTTTGGAGATTCATCCCAGCAACGTGTGGCTGACTATGACAACCACCATCACTGCCGTCATCACTTCCACCAGCATCAGCTCCTCCACCAGCCCCAGGCCCTCCACCAGCTCCAGCAGC
The DNA here is from genome assembly GCA_004024765.1 of Zapus hudsonius. Classification (NCBI taxonomy): domain Eukaryota; kingdom Metazoa; phylum Chordata; class Mammalia; order Rodentia; family Dipodidae; genus Zapus; species Zapus hudsonius. The sequence goes on along the minus strand of PVHP010003204.1, from coordinate 14,488 downwards.
TGAGCCGCTCTCTTTTGACCCCAGTGGAAAAGCAGCAGCCAAACCCTCATGAGTGCCTTTCCTTCCCTCACCCTCCTCCATGCGGGACGTGTAGGATGGAAAGGCAATGATCTCGGAGGCAGGGAGAGTGGAGAGTTCCAGAGGCCAAATGCTGTTTTGGGTGGGTGCTAGTCCTTAAAACATATCCCTCGGACTAGAAGGATGGCTCAGTGTGTTTCCTAAGCGAGCATGAGGGCCTGAGGGGGCCAGAAATTGACAGTTCGAATCTCCAGAATCCACATAAACTTCTGGGTTTGGCCACACACACCTGGAACCCGAGCAGAGCTCCTGGCTTGTGATGAGACTGCAGGAGAGACTCCAGCTCAAGTAAGAACAGGAAGAATGATAGGCTGACATTGTGGTGCAGCCACCACAGGGGAGTGCCCTGGGCACCGAAGGGGCACGTAGATGTGCACACACCACGGACACACATACATTACACACAAGCAAGTAAAATAAATAAACATATCCCCTACAACCTCAGCAGGAACTCCAGGACGATGCTACCTCATTTCTGTCTTCCTCAGATTCCTAAACTGAGAAAAACAGTTTTTACAAATGTCTTAAAATATTTTTATTAGGCCGGGCGTGGTGGTGCACGCCTTTAATCCCAGGACTTGGGAGGCAGAGGTAGAAGGATCACCATGAGTTCAAGGCCACCCTGAGATAGTGAATTCCAGGTCAGCCTGGGCTTGAGTGAGACCCTACCTTGAGAAAAACAAAATTTATTTATTTATTTATTTGCAGGGGGTGGAGAGAATGGGCATGCCAGCGCCTCCAGCCATTACAAATGAACAAACTCCAGATGCATGCACTACTTTATGATCTGGCTTTACCTGGGTACTGGGGAATCAAACTCGGGTTGTTAGCTTTTGCAGGCAAGCACCTTCACCACTGAACCACTCAAGCTCCCATCTTAAATTTTTAAAAAATATTTTTATAGGGCTGGAGAGATGGCTCAGCGGTTAAGGCACTTGCCTCCAGTGCCTAAGGCCCCGGGTTCAATTCCCCAGGACCCACATAAGCCAGACCCACAAGGTGGTGGCCCCGGTGTGCTTGCTCGCTCTCTCTCTCTCTCTCTCTCTCTCTCTCTCTCTCTCTCTCTCTCTCCCCTTGAAAATGAATAAATAAAATAAAAAATATTTTTATATAAAATCAAAAAAGAAGAGAAAAAATATTTTTATGCAGCCAGGCGTGATGGCACACACTTCTAATCCCAGCACTCAGGAGGCAGAGGTAGGAGGAGTCTGGGACCACAGAGTGACTGCCAGGTCAGCCTGAGCTAGAGACCTTATCGTTGAAAAAAATTTTTTTTAAATTTATTTGAGAGAGATATAGAGAAAGAAGCAGAGAAAGAAAGAGAGATTTTTTTTTTTTTGTGTGTGTGTGTGTGTATGTGTGTGTGGACGCTCCAGGGCCTCCTGCCACTGTAAAATGAACTCCAAAATGCAGGTATCACCTTGTGCATCTGACATTATGTGGGTACTGGGAAATTGAACCTGGGTCATCAGGCTTTGCAAGCAAGTGCCTTTAACCACTGAGCCATTTCTCCAGCCCAAGAAAAAGCATTCTTTTTTTAAAATATTTTTTAATATTTTATTTATTCATTTTTCAAGCAGAGAGATACAGAGAGAGAGAGAGAGAGAATATACCAGAGCCACCATTTTGTGGGTCTGGCTTATGTGGGTCCTGGGGAATTGAACCCGGGGCCTTAGGCACTGGAGGCAAGTACCTTAACCGCTGAGCCATCTCTCCAGCCCGAAAAAGCATTCTTTAAGCCAGACAAGGTGCACACACCTGTAATTCCAACAACTAAGAGGTAGAGGCTAGAGGATCAGACAGTTAAGGACATCTTTGGCTACATAATGAGTTCAAGGTCAGCCTAAACTACATGAGACCCTGTCTTTGAAAAAAAAAAAACAGCTGGGCGTGGTGACGCACGCCTTTAATCCCAGCACTCTGGAGGCAGAGGTAGGAGGATTGCTGTGAGTTCAAGGCCACCCTGAGACTACAGAGTGAATTCCAGGTCAGCCTGGGCTAGAGTGAGACCCTACCTCAAAAAACAAAACAAAAAAAAAAACCCAATAGGCTGGAGAAATGGCTCAGCTTAAGTTGCTTGTCTTCAAAGCCTAAGGACAGGGATTCAATTCCACAGTATCCACATAAAGCCAGATGCACAAAGTGCTGCATGCATCTGGAATCTGTTTTCAGTGGCTGGAGGCCCTGGTGCGCTCATTCTTTTTGTCTGCCTCTCTTCTATCTTTCTTTGCTTGCAAATAAATAATAATTTTTTTTTTAAATCAAGGAATTGGGAAGATGACTCAGTGGATAAAGCCCTTGCTTCAAGCAAGAGTACCTGAGTTCAGAACCCCAGCACCCAAGTGAGAAAGACGCCAGCCACCCTGGCAGGCATGTGTGATCTCAGCCACGCCTGCGTATGAGAAGGGAGACCAGAGAATCCACCAGAAGCTGGAGGTGCAGCTAGCTTGGTTAATGAAGCTGTGAGCAATGGGAGATACTGCCTTAAAGGAGACATGAGGCGAGGATTGACACCTGAAAGTTGTCCTCTGACCTCCACATGCACACCATCACACACACACACACATGCACATACACACACCAATTTTTTGGTTTGTTTTTGGAGGTAGGGTATCACTCTAGCCCAAGCTGACCTGGAATTCACTATGTAGTCTCAGAGTGGCTTTAAACTCATGGTGATCCTCCTAACTCTGCCTCCCGAGTGCTGGGATTAAAGGTGTGCGCCACCATGCCTGGCAATTTTTTTTTAAATATTTTATTTATTTGAGAGAGAGAGAGAGAGAGAGAGAGAGAGAGAGAGAATGGACACGCCAGGTCCTCCAGCCACTGCAAATGAACTCCAGACACATGGACACATGCGCCCCCTTGTGTATCTGGTTTTTCATGGGCACTGGGGAATCGAACTCAGGTCCTTCTGCATTGCAGGCAAGCACCTTAACCGCTAAGCCATCTCTTCAGCCCCTGGCAATTTTTTTAAATGTATTTTATTTATTTGCAAGCAGAGAGAGACAGAGAGAAAGTGCGTGCTAGGGCCTCCAGCCACTGCAAACTACAAATGTATGCACCACTTTGTGCATCTGCCTTTATGTGGGCACTGGGAACTTGAACTCAGATCTTTAGGTTTTGCAGGAAAAGTGCCTTAATTGCTGAGCCATCTTTCCAGCCCCTCAAAAAAAAAATTTTTTTTTTTTTTTTGGTTTTTCGAGGTAGGGGTCTCGCTCTAGTACAGGCTGACCTGGAATTCACTCTGTAGTCTCAGGGTGGCCTTGAACTCATGGCAATCCTCCTACCTCTGCCTCCCAAGTGCTGGGATTATAGGCATGCACCACCACGCCCGGCTTTCAAAATTTTTTTAATTAAAAAAAAAAAAGCCAGGGGCTGGAGAGACAGTTTAGCAGTTAAAGCACTTGCCTCCAGTGCCTAAGGCCCACAGTTCAATTCCCCAGTACCCACACAAGCCAGGCCCTGGTGCGCGCTCTCTCTCTCTCTGAAAAATAAAATAAAGCCGAGTATTATGGTGCACACCTTTAATCCCAGCACTCAGGAGGCAGTGGTAGGAAGATTGCTGTATGAGGCCACACTGAGACTACACAGTGAATTCCAGGTCAGCCTGGGCTACAGTGAGACCCTACCTCGAAAAAACAAACAAAAAACTCCAATAACAAAAAAGAAGACAAAGGGACTTTGTATAGAACTCAGAACATTGCTAAGCAAGTGCCCTGTCACTAAGCCACAGGCCTCCCAACATACACTAGCCAGTTCGCTGAACCAATCCTTTGAGATAGCAATGGTTTCTGCAATTTTATACGTGAAGATACTGAGGTGTAGAGATGTTGGTGACAGGCCCTTGGTGAGGGAACAGAGCCCATGCCACATCTGTCATTTCCATCCTGCCTTGATGGCTTGATGGTAGGAAACAGAGGAGAGACATAGGAGATGGTGGTGAAAGGGAGAGAAGGGAGGTCTCAGGTCACCTTGAATGGCTATAATCACCACCAGTTAAGATCCCAAAATAGCCTTCAGATTTACAGAACACTGCTGGGAAGAAACGGGGAGTAGTGATGGCTCTGGTACCATGCTGAACCCCTAATTGTTTGCCATCCCACCCTCTGGGGATGGAGTCAGGATCCCAAATCTCAAACCCGACATGGTGGCACACGCCTTTAATCCCAGCACTCAGGAGTCAGAGGCAGAAGGATAACCATGAGTTTGAGGCCAGCCTGGGACTACAGAGTGAATTCCAGATCAGCCTGGGCTAGCATGAGATCCTGCCTTAAAAAAAAAAAAGCCCCAAATCTCTCTGCTGCCCCTGAAGGTGGTCAACCCACCAGAGGATGATTCTTTGCAATCATGGCACCCCACCCATGTTCCAATTCACGGTACTTAGGTGTAACTGAAGAGCCAGGGGAGAGCCAGGCATGCTGCTACGTGCCTAAGATCTGACAATTTCAGAACCCAGAGCAGGATGATCACAACTTCAGAGCTAACCTATGCTACATAGAGAGACCCTATTTTCAAAAGCAAAATAAGAAAGCTGGGCGTGGTGGTGCACGCCTTTAATCCCAGCACTCGGGAGGCAGAGGTAGGAGGATCGAAGTGAGTTTGAGGCCACCCTGAGACTACAGAGTGAATTCCAGGTCAGCCTGGCGAGATCCTACCTTGAAAAACCAAAAAAAAAAAAAAAAAGCAAAATAAGGGTATAGGTAGTTTTTTAAAAAATATTTTATTTCTTCATTTTCAGGCAGAGAGATACAGGAGATAGATGATGTGAGAGAGAGAGCACCAAGGCCACCACCTTGTGGATCTGGCCTCTGTGGGTACTGGGGAATTGAACCGGGGGCCTCAGGCACTGGAGACAAGTGCCTTAACCGCTGAGCCATATCTCCAACCCTATAGGTAGTTTTTGTTATTTGGGCCATTAAGTGTTTAAAAACTGATAATATTTGCTTCTGAAGATGCAATGGGGAAAGGGGTCTTCCCAGATATGGCCAGTGGAGGTATAACTGGTACCCACATTTTAAGAGGATGTTCTAGCAATGCTTTGTGCCTACAAAAGTGCAAAATGTGCTTGGGCATCGAGAGATCGCCTTATCCAGCTAAATTACCTAGGCAGCCACTTGCTACAGTCACACTGAAAAGCAAACCTAGGGGCTGGTGAGATGGCCCAGAAGTCAAAGGGATTGACTTGCGAAGTCTGCCGTTCAATTCCCCCCTCTCCCCCCAGCACTCATGTAAAGCCAGACAGATGCAAAGTGACGCAAAAGACCCCAACTCTCCTATGACAACGGGGGGAGGCAAAGCCAGGAGAATCAGAAGCTGCGGGTGAGTGGTGGGGGAAGCTAGTCTGATGTTCCTTTGTAGTCAGACACCTTGAAATTGACCTCTGATATCCACATACATGCCGTGACACACACAAAAATAAACAAATACATTTTTTTTATCTAAAAGGTTAGGGGTGGGCTCATGCCTTTTAACCAAGTACTGGGGAGGCTGAGGTAGGAGGCTTGCTCTGAGTTCAAGGCCAGTATGGGCTTCAGAGTGAGTTCCATATCAGCTTGGACTAGAGTGAGACCCTGCCTCCCTCCCTCTCTCTCTCTATATATATATATATATGTATGTATATGTATATATATATATATATATATATATATAATTTAGCTGGGTGTGGTGGCGCATGCTTTTAATCCCAGCACTTGGGAGGCAGAGGTAGGAGGATCGCTGTGAGATTGAGGCCAGCCTGAGACTACATAGTGAATTCCAAGTCAGTGAACAAGCGGGGTGGGAAGATGACTCCGTGGATAAAACACTTGCTATGTACCTCTGAGTACTTGAGTTCAAATCCCCAGGTCCCACATAAAAGCTGGAAGCCGTGATGCGCTTCTGTAATCCAGTGAGCCTATGGCCAGAAGGGCGGTGCAGACAGGAGAACATCCCAGAACTCTGACAAGGACTACCCTCACAGTTGGCCTCTGACCCCTGACAACATGCAGCCAGTGCATGTGCTCACACTCTCACACATCAAATGAATAAATAAACTAAAACTTAAAAATTAAACAACAAAATAATGAATAAAGTTGCTGGAGCAGGGAAAACAAAAGTGGCTGGGAGGCTTGTTCACATGGGACTGAAACTGTTTCACCAACCCCTGACTTCCCATAGCCAAATATACATACACACTGAGCTGCTTAACAAGAGTTCTCCAGTGTTATCTTAATTATAATAATCAAGCAATCACACACAGAAAAGTGGGGATTACCAGCAATTAATACCCGCCCACAGAGACCCAGCCTCTCTTCCCCCACTGAGATGGTCTACCCATTAGCTATTATATGTTCCTCTGCACAGTCGCATCACACACAGAAACAGTGACAATGCCCGTATGCACCCCTCAAACACAGAGACCCCCAAACTCTACTTGCCCTCGATTGCTCTCCCTGAGCCTCGCTTGAGCTGCTTTCCTCCATATCACCCACCTGCTCCTCACTCATCCTCAGTGTCTGGTGGAAGAACCTGGCCAGAGTGAGTCAGCCCAGGACGAAAGGCTTCTGGGCTGTGGGCAGGCCTGGGGTGGAAGAATTTTTCAAAAAGAAAGAAGGCTGTGGGTGATGTGGTGGTGACTGGCAGGTCATTGGAACCCACAGAGAGACAGGCCAGCCTGCAAAGCAGGACTGACAAGGAGCTGGGTTTTGAACCCAAACGCCTTTAGCAAGAGGAAAGGGCATGGACGTCCCAGATTCTGGGAGCCTAAGGTGAGAAGTGACAGAGGACCAATCGTGGTGGTGGGTCCTTGGTCTGCTTCCCACACTGGATCCCTTGGGTCTGATCTATGGGGCATCAAAGGAAATGGAGAAAAGCCACTGCCCCTATCAAGAGGGGCCCCATGTCACACAAGGTGGCCTCTTAGGATGGATCCAGAGTGTAAGAATTATAAAACACATGCATGCATACACGCACTTGTGAAACAATCAGGCGGTATTTAAGAATGTCATTTCAAGTTTGCTTTTGGAAATTTTGTTTTTAAATATATTTATTCATTTTCAAGCAGAGAGAGAGAAAGAGAGAGAGAGAGCGTGAGCACCAGGGCCACCACCTTGTGGGTCTGGCTTATGTGGGTCCTGGGGAATTGAACCCGGGGCCTTAGGCACTAGAGGCAAGTGCTTTAGCCGCTGAGCCATCTCTCCAGCCCCTTTTGGAAATTTTTTAAAAAATGTTTTTTTTTTTTTTTTTTTTTTTTTTTTTTTTTTTTTTGGTTTTTCGAGTTAGGGTCTCTCTCACTCACTTGTAGTCTTGGGCCCAGGTAGCCAGCCCAAACCCTCAGTGATCCTCCTACCTCTGCCTTCCAAGTACTGGGACTAAAGACCTGGCTGGGGTTTTGTTTTGTTTTTTAAATATTTTATTTATTCATTTTCAAGCAGAGAGAGATACAGAGAGAGAGAGAGACAGAGAAAGAATATGCACCAGGGCCACCACCCTGTGGGTCTGGTCTATGTGGGTCCTGGGGAATTGAACCCGGGGCCTTAGGCACTGGAGGCAAGCGCCTTAACCGCTGAGCCATCTCTCCAGCCCTGTTTTGTTTTTTAAGATCCATTTTTAATCCAGATGTGGTGGCAAACATCTGTAACCCTGAACACTCAAGAGGACGAAGCAGGAGGATTGAGAGTACTAGGCCCACTTGGGCCATAGAGCGAGATCCTGTCTCAAAAGAAAAAAAAAAAAAAACTACTTTCATACATGCCTAGAGAAAGATTTAAGGTTAAAATAAAGTCCAAGATTTATTTACTAACTTTTATTATGTTACTAATATAGTTAAAGATAGAAAGAATGGAAAGAAATGAGGATAAAAAAGAACCACGATTGGATCAGGGCCTGTAATCCTAGCTCTAAGAAGCTGAGGTAGGAGGAATACCAGTTCGAATCCAACGTCAGTTGCCTGGGAAAGTCTTGTTTCAAAGCAACAACAAAAATGACTAGATCATGACTGACAAATACTGCTACCAGGTAGCCGGCTACATTTTCTGTCCACTTTTGTATACAGTGATATTCTTGACACAAAAACACTGGAGCTTGCTGGGCATGGCGGAGCACATCTTTAATCCCAGCACTCGGGAGGCAGAGGTAGGGGGAGGCCAGCCTGAGACTATATAGTGAATCCAGGTCAGTCTGTGTAAGAGGGAGACCCTACCTCAAAAAAAAAAAAACAAAAAAACAACTGGAGCTGGAGTGGTGAATCACACCTTTAACCCCAGCACTCAGAAGGCTGAGGTAGGAGAATTGCTGTATGGCCAGCCTGGACTAGAATGAGACCTTGTTTCAAAAAAAAAAAAAAAAAAAAAAAAAAAACACAAATTGACGGGTGATGAGTCTCACCTGTCAAGCACAAGGCCCCGAGTTTAAGTCCCAACACAGAAAAAAAATTTTTTTGATTATTGAGTTAAATGTATTTAGTTAATTAATCAATTGGTTAATTTTCATTCTTTCAGACAGTATGTATTTGGCCCATGCTGGCTTTAAACTTAAGATTGTCTTTTCCTGATCTTCCAAATGGCAGAATTATAGGTGTACACCACCACACCCTGCCTACTAAATATGTCCAGCATACACAAGGTCCTGGCTTCCAACCCCAGCCGAGAAACCAGAAAGAAAAATAAAAGAAGACGATATCTAAAAGGGAGAAGGCAAGACTTGACAAGTGAGAACGATGTAGCAGGAACTCCAAGGAGAGGAGACCATAGGAGTTCAGACGTGATCTAGGTTAGAGTGTGCCCCCACTCCCCGCCAAGGACCTCCCCCAGATGCCCACAACAGACAGGCTCCGGCCCAGCCAGGTCCCTGAAGTTCTGGTTTATGGTCTGATTACTCCATTCCTTCAGACTAGCAGTATAGTGCGGAGATGCGGGAGACGTGGTCAGGCCCCAGGATGGGAAGACTTCATGTTTTTTGTTGTTTTTGTTTTTCGAAGTAGGGTCTTGCTCTAGCCCAGGCTGACCTGGATTCACTATGCAGTCTCTGGGTGGCCTCGAACTCATGGCCATCCTCCTACCTCTGCCTCCTCCCGAGTGCTGGGATTAAAAGCATGTGCCACCACGCCCTGCAGCCTCTTGCTCTTGACCACTTGACAGAGCAGAGTTCGAGACCCCCCTGGTCTGCTGTGTGACAGAGCGCAAACCACTGGGTACATAGCCCTGCATCTTAGTGTTCTTGGCTATGAAATGGGGAGAGCGCTGGGCCTACCTGACGCACAGTGAAATAATGGAAGTGAAAGCACTCTGGGCAAGGCCTTCAGACAGTGTGGGTGGCTGTTCTTACTAGGGAGTGGAGAGACTCTGGCAGAGTCCATCCAAGCTCTGTAACCCCAGGAGAGTCTCTTACTGTGTCTGGGTCTGATTCCCTGTCTGAATTGAGAGGGTTGGATGGACTCTTCTGAGTCCCTTCCAGTTCAGACACATTGGGACCTGAAGCTGGCCAGTGTCTGGACACCCATAGAGGTACTGGGGCTGAGAGAGCCAGAAAGAATATTCAGGAAGCTTCCAAACTGAAGGCCAGACCACAAAAGAACATGCCACCTTTCCTGGATTCATCTCAGTGAAGAGGAACAGCTTAGCTACTTGTGGTTGGCAGATATGGCAGGTCCCTTTATCCCAGGTTACCCATGGAAGTTGTCTGTAGGGTAGATACTCCAGCAATGACACCCTGGGGCCCAGCAAGACCTTCCCTTTTTCCATTCCCAAGCCCCACCCTTGCAATTTCTTCAATACCCCCCCATGGGCACACACCAAGGCCACAATGCGGGGAAGTGTGGATGACCCTTCACACCGGGACACAGGAGGGTCCACTTTCAGCGTTGCCGACTAAACAACTCCACAAACAAGTGCAAGTTTCTTTCTTTGCTCACTCAGGAGGTTGTATCCCAAAGCAGCACTCTGAGCTCCAAACCCTACCACTCATGTACTGGCCTCAGGAGAACCCTTCTCCATCTTCCCCTAACCTGGATTGGTGAACATTTAGGTAGAGGAGAAGGTGCATTTTCAGGGGCTTGCTTCAAAGTTCACTTGTAGGACTGGCCACCAGCTGGGACCCAGTTTTACCTGTTCAGGTCCTGGGCATTTGTGTCTCCCTACAAGTTTAATAGTCCCCTCTCTACACAACACACACACACACACACACACACACACACACACACACACACACACACACACTGAGACAGACATATGATCTCAAAGTAAGACCGGAAAAGAAACTTGGCGACTGCTTCTCTATGTCACCAAATCCCAGCCTACCCTCCCCAAGCTGCCCCAGCACAGCAGCAACAAAGAGAGGGGGGTTGGAGAGCCTAAGAGACCCAGAAGATGTCTCTGGCACTCCAGTTCCCACACACAGGGACTAAGAGACACACTCCCTGCTGCCCTAAGCGACCACAACTCCACGGAGCAAGGGCAGGGCAGCAGGGCCACCAACTCTGGGCTAAGCGAGAGTAGCCCTTTCCCTTGCACCAAGGTGACTTCCCATTGCGCATCCATTTGCTTTTTTGAGCTCTTTGGCTGTAGGTGTGACCCTGGGGATCTGCAACCTTCTAGACCTGGCCGCGTCCTCACTGCAGCTCCCATGCCCTGCCTTCTAAAGCTGAAACCCAAACTGCAAGCAATGTCTAACCAGAGAGAGAGAGAGAGAGAGAGAGAGAGAGAGAACGTTCTTGTTCTGGGCCTGGCCACACTCACCGTCCCTGCTTGGTGATGATCATCTCCGTCTGGTGCTGGTTGAACTTGGACCACAACAGGTGGTTATTGAGCGCGACTCTCAGCTTCCCCGACACCTCCAGCCCGGCAGGCAAGGCGTAGTCCTCGCGCGGCCCCGGGTAGAGCCCGGCACGTGGGTCTGGGGCCGTGTAAGCATCCCCGGGCTGGTAGCCCTCGGCACCCGTGGGCGGCGGGAAGGGCTCCCCGGGCCCGGGGAAGCCCGCTGCCTGGGCCCGAGGTGGATACGAGTAGGCTCCGAGGTAGCGGCCCGGTGGCGCGGCGGGGACCAGGGCGCCCCCGGCGTAGGGCACCCCCAGGCTGCCACCCCCGCGACGGTCGGCCGCATCCTGCGCGCCCAGCTCCGGGTAGAAGTAACGGGGCTGCTGCGGGTCGGTACCCGGCGCCCGGCTCTCGTCACTCGTGGGCATCGGCTCGGTGCCGGTCAGCATGTCTCCAAAGCCCGGCTCCACGATGCCCATCCGGGGCGGGCTGGGGACCTTCCTGCAGCCGTCGAGGACCGGGCTGGCGACGGGGGGGTGGGAGCTGGGGGCGGGGCGGGAGGGGTGGGAGGGGGGCCCCAGCCAGGCTGGGCTGGGTCGGCGGGTTCCCGAGCCGAGCCCGCGGGCAGCAGCAGGTGCGCCGGCAGCTCTCGGACTCCCTCCCCAGCGGGTCGCTGTCACTAGCGCGCCGCGGCCTTGGCTGTGGCTTTATGAAGCATTCCGGGTTCCCCCCCCGCCCCGCCCCGCCCCGTCTCGCCCCGCTCCGCCCCCTGCAGCCAGTGCTGCGTGGATTCTACCCTGTGGGGAAAGACTGGACCCCCCCCAAAATGGGGACCAGGGGGTCTCCGAGCGCCCTGAACTGCACGCATAGAAACTTTGTCTCCTAGGCCAGGCTTGGTGGCTTACGTCTGTAGTCCCAGCACTCAGGAGGCAGAGGTAGGAGGTGAGTTTGAGGACAGCCTGGAGCTACAGACTGAGCTGCTGGTCAGCCAGGGCTAGAGTGAGACCCTACCTCGAAGGGGGGAAAAAAGACTGCCTTCTGAGAGAGTCGACTTTCTCCCACCCACCCCCTCCACACCCCTCAAAAAATTACTGGCCGGTTTCTCGCCCCTGGATGCTTGGGCAAATTTTACCCATCCTTGAAGCAACAAAGCCCGGTTCCCACAGGAAGCCTTCCAGCCTGGCTGGGCATTCCTAAAGCATTGGCAGGCTCTGTGAGCTGCTTATACCATACGCATTCACCAAGTTATTTGTTGATGTCTTCGTTGTGCCCAGGCTCTGAGCTAAGTGACTTTTCACAAAGTGCTCACCCACTCTGTCTGTCCTCCCAGCCCTGAAACACATGTGGAAGCCAGTGGGCAGCAGGCTTCCTAAAGGGAATTGTATGAAGAGCAGCCCACCCTGGGCTGGGTGGAGTCAGGTGTGGACACAAGAAGTAGGTAGCACTGGGTGCTGCAGGTGACTCTGGTAGATGGGACATAGGGACCTGGGTAAGTTACTTCCTTTGCCTGAAAGTCCCACTGGCTTCATCAGGTAGGCTGGGGAAATGAACACACCTACACTGGGGGAGGAGGGGTGTCAGCCTTGCACTAGCCTGTGTCTGTGTACAACACTTTCCTTTTATAATAAATGGACAAAAAGTGGCTTCGAGACATCCAGAAGTGGCTGACATTTGCTCTGATGGGGACAGGAGTTGTGTTTTTCTACTACCTAAAGCTGTCATACTTTTGAAGAAAAAAGTATGCTCCTTTTTAAAAAAAATCCCAATTGAAAATAGTCTCATTGGGAGGTTTCTTGTGTACAAAGAAAAAATCCCCCCAAGGGCTGGCTATGTAGCTAAATTGAGTGCTTGACTAGCATGTATGAATCCCTGGGTTTGATCCCCTACAATCCAGGTATAATGACACATGCCTGTAATCCCAACACTTAGGAGATCAAAGGGGGATCAGAAGTTCAAGGTTATCCTTGGCTACATAACAAGTTCAGGCCAACCTGGGATACATGAGACCTTGTCTCAAAAAAAAAAAATCTAAGCAATACAGAAAAGCAAGACTACATAAATTACCCCCAGTTTGACCCTCCAAAAGCAAACATGATAAACATTTTGAGGAGCACTCTTCCAGATATCTGTCCTGTATAGTATCTCCCTGACTGTCTTTTACACACAAAAAATAATAATTTTTTTATAAACACCATATAGGCTGCTTTGTCGTGTAGCTTTTTTTTTTCACTCAACAAGGTGTCATGGAATTTTTTGCATGTCAAATATATAAAGATTTACATTTTAAAGTGTGTTTGAAAAATACTTCCACACAGTTTCATCCTGTTAAAGGTTGACTTCTCTCCTCATTTCTGCCCCCCTCACTTCTCCCCTGGGGCCTGGCCTCATCTCTACATTTCTGTCCCAACCCAACAGGGCTTCACCTTTAGGGGCCCATGGGGACACTCTGCTCCCAACTAGAGCTGAACCAAGAGGCAGGCTGGCAGGCTAAGGTGAAACTGGGAACCCCAGGAGGCGGACACGACCCAGGAAGGATGGGGAGGAGAGAATCAGCAGATCTCTTGAGGATGGAGACCACATACACACCCGCACCAGAAACCTGGGTCTGGGCTCTTCTCGACTCTCTTCCCCCCGTTTCCAGTGCTTTTGAAAGGCAAAGGTTTCTGCTGCTGCTTGACATGGAGCAGCATTGCTTGAAGGAGGGTGACCCAGGACCCTGGCCTACCTGTCGTTAACCATAGAGATTCCCAAAAGACTCACCTGCCTGACTCTTTTCTTCCAGAAGACATCTGACTACTGAGTACTGACATCTCTTTCGGGGGACATTTTTGCTAAGTGCTGGGTTTGTAGAAGACCAAATGGAGTCTTGTTCCTTTCTCTCTCCCCCCATCATGTGCAATGCTAATACTCAGATCAGCGATCTATCTACCCCCCCCCCCTGTTTCTGAACAGAATGGCTATGCTTCTACCCAGTTTTCCAGAGCAGGAGGGATTATGAATTCCAGAATCCCCAGGGTGGTCCTGGGGGCATGTCTGTGAAGGAAGAGGGGGTGTCTGAAGGTGGTCTCTCTATTAGCTAGTGGGCTATTAGAGCTTGCTTCATTAACCTCAGATTCCTCACCCCCTGCCTCCAATTTCTTCCACCCAAAAAAGAAAGTGCTTGTGAAAAGCGGGGGCAGTTGGTGTCACCACTGCCAGTCCCGCCCTCTGCCAGCTTGGGTGAGAAGAAGAGCCCTGACAGTGACACCTCTTCTTCCTGCTGCCACCTCACCCTCTTCCCAGGCCTCAGGACTGGAGAAGTGGGAAGAGAGGAGATGAGGAGATGAGGCCCCCTGGGATCCCCTCTCTTCCCTTCCCAGGGGCTGCCTCTCCTCGCCCTTCTCTCCTACCACCAGCCATTCCGCCCACAGGCCTCCCCGGGTGGGGCAGGAGTGGGGGAAAGGCAGAGTGGGTGCCCAGGACAGGAGAGATGGTCACCAGCCAGTATCTCATTTCAGGGGACAGGTTAGATGGTAATATGGGAAATTAAATGACTTAAAAAATTCCACGGACCATTTGCCTCACAGCAAGGGCTGCAGGCCTGGTCTTTTGACTCCTAATCAGTGCTTTTCCCACAAAAGTGAGGAAATGAAAAGTCAGATCGGGGCTGGGGATGTGGTTCAGTGATGGAGGGCCTG
>PVHP010003203.1:60664-80782 GCA_004024765.1 Zapus hudsonius | reverse complement strand
CACACACACACACACACACACACACACACACACACACACACAAAACAATAAATAAAATAAAGAAAGAAAAAAGGTCATAATATACTCAGTAAAATAAATTAGAACATAACATACAAAATCTCAAAAACAAAACAAACGTAGTGAAACCAGGCACGGTGGCACACGCCTTTAATCCCAGCACTTGGGAGGCAGAGGTAGGAGGATTGCCTTGAGTTCAAGGCTACCCTAAGATACATAGTGAATTCCAGGTCAACCTGGGCTAGAGTGAGACCCTACCTCGAAAAAAAAAAAAAAAAAACCCTAGTTAATAAGAGAGAAATAAGAAAGTCAGTCTGTAAGGAGTGAGGGAGAGAAATAACAAAATTAGAGAACCCATCCAAAGAGTTCAAGATCCAAATATGAACTACAGAAAGCACCAACAGAGCAAGGTGCAGTGGCCCACATCTACACATCTGTAATCCTAGCATTTGGGAGGCAGAAGGAGAAGTTCAAGGTCATCCATCCTCTGCTATGCAAAGAGTAAAAGCCAATCTAGGTTACATGAGACCCTGTTTCAAGAAAAGGGAGGTTTATGGCTTGGGAGATGGCTCATTGAATAAAGCACTTGTCACAAAAGGTTGAGTAACCAAATTCAGTACACATGCACCCACAAAAAAAGCTGTTCGGTATGGCAGACATTACTAATTCTAACCTATAGGCAAGAATGGAGACAAAGATGGAGAATCCACCTGCTGGAACCTTGGGAGCAGCTAGCCTGGCAATGAACAATGTGAGACCCTCCCTCAAAGGAGGTAAAAGGTGAAGACTGACACAAGTTGTCCTCTGACTCTCACATGCTGGTGTGGCTTGCACCCTACTCCCACATGTAAACCCACACACCAAAAAAAGAAAAAGAAAAATGAATAGAGAAAATAAAAGTGAAAGAAATTTAAAGAAATCAAGTCCTGGACCTATGGAATACAAATTGCTAGAACAGGGCTGGGGAGATGGCTCAGCAGTTAAAGGCACTTGTTTGCAAAGCCTACAGGCCTGAACTTTAATTCCCAGTACCCGTATGTAGTAGACAGTTTCATGTGCTAGAACGAACAAACAACCAAACACAGTTTTATGGAAGGAAGGGATTTATTTCAAGCTTACAGATCCAGGGGAAGTTCCATCAATGGCAGAAGCTGCTTCCATTCATAAATCCAAGCAGAGAGAGAAACTACCACCAGCCAGCCAACACCAAGAAGCAGTAAGCATGGACCCCCACCACCATCTTTCTTATCCCTTTGGACTGGAATTCAGTTCCGACCCCAGTGACACCTTAAGTTTGGATTCCAAGATCTGTCTCCAGTGACAACTCCTTCAGGCAGGTGGCTGAAGATGAAGTTACAAGTTTAATTTTAACACCTGAGCCAATGGAGGACATACATCCAAAACTACCACACCACGTAAAGCCAGATGCACAAAGTGGCATATACATCCGGAGTTCATTTGCAGCGGCAAGACACCCTGGCATGCCCATACTCACCCTACTCATAAATAGATGAATTGCTAGTATTAGCCACATCAGGAGGGCTTGGGAAAGAAAAGATGGCACGGATGAACCACTAGGGTTTCTGACTCAGTGCTATGGGCTTGGGCCCACAATGTACATTTATAATAAGTTTCCACAGGTGACTGTAGTACTGTGGACCCAAGAAAGCACACTTTGAAAACAATTTCCAATTGAAAACCTATCAAATGTCAAGATAAATGAATGAAAAAATGGCCTAAGCAGGGTGTGGTGGCGCACGCCTTTAATCCCAGCACTCGGGAAGCAGAGGTAGGAGGATTGCCATGAGTCTGAGGCCAGCCTGAGACTACAGAGTGAATTCCAGGTCAGCCTGGGCTAGAGCAAGACCCTACCTCGAAAAACCAAAAAATATAAAATAAAATAAAAATGGCCTATATCAATATTTTTTGACATTTCAATGTATCAGAGATAAAAGAGGAAGGAGGGCTGGAGGTTAAGGTGCTTGCCTGCAAAGTCTAACACCTTGGGTTCAATTCCCCAGTACCCACATAAAGCCGGATGCACAAAGTGGCACATGCATCTGGAGTTCATTTGCAGTGGCTGGAAGCCCTGGCACACCTATTCCCTCCCCTTTGCAAATAAATAAATAATAAATAAATAATTTTTTTTTTAAAAAAAAGAGGAAGGGGATGTTGAGGGAAGGTGAATTCAAAGTTTGAGAACCAAAAAATAGCAAGAACTAGCTGGGCATGGTGGCACAGGCCTTTAGGAGAATTGCTGTGAGTTTGAAGCCACCCTGAGACTACATAGAGAATTCCAGGTCAGCCTGGGCTACAGCGAGACCCTGTCTTGAAAAACAAAAAAATTAAAATAAATTAAAATAAAAAGCAAGACCTTCTCAACTGCAAAATTAGAAGCTGGAAAACAAAGAAGCAATGTCCTCAAAATTGTGAAGGAAAAGGATTTTCAACTTAACATTCCTTACCCAGACAAAACTAAAAATCAATTATGAGAGTGGAATAACCATTTTAAATATGCAAAAATCTTTAAAATGTTACCTCCCAGGCAATCTTTCTTAAGAAGTAACTGGAGGATGTGCTTCATTAAAACAAGGAATTAAAAGAAGAAAGAAGAAAATACCAAGAAAGAGAAAAAGAGCTAAGGCCTGGAGAGAGCTCTCTTAGAGCACTGGCCCGGCTCTGTGAGGCCTTCTCTCCACCCATGGCAGCGGAAAAGGAACAAAGCGAATTCTTCCCTACAGGCAATGAGAAATCTAGAATGACAGGTGCTCCTCAGGCTAGTGAGTGCCAGGATGAAGCAGCCCAGGACAAGTGTCTCCAGGGTATGCGTGGGGGTGGGAGAGAACCAGTCAAATTCTGTGAGAGTTTTGGCCATATGTAAAATTGTACTGTGAGGGTGGTTTTTTTTTTTTCTTCCCTGAATTGCTGAAGGGTGTGGGAAGAGCTGAATGGTCAAAGAAAACCAGGCAAAGAAAAAAATGAAGCAATTAGCTCCAGAAAAAAAAAAAAAAAAGACAACATGAAAAAGTTGTACAAGAAAGGAAATGTAAACAAAGCAGACAACAGAAAGTTATATAAGAGAAGGAAATGTAACCAGGCCGCTTGCCTCAAGAATGAGCAATATTTACTAAATCGATAATGAAATCACTGAACTGAGTTTTAACCCTAAATTATCATGTAGCAAAAACACAGTGGGAATGAGCACAGAAGAGGCAAGCAGAGAGACCAAAAACCCTCCTCCACCAAAACAAAAAGGGAACAAGTTAGACAGATGAATCCAGAATGACAGAATCAGGAAGGAAATAACAGAAGAAATAGCTAAAACTTGAAAGCAGCGGCCCTTTGGGACTGAGATAAGGGCTGGGAAAAGAAAGGCCAGGGAAACTTCTGGGTTTTGTTACTTGATTAAGTTATGTACAGGCTATCTTATTTTCTTGCTGTGTGTGACTGCGTGCTGTGTGCACATGTGGTATATGCACATGTATGTGCAGATGCTCTCATCCCCCCCTTGAATCCCTTTTCACCTTGTTTCCTAGAGACAGTCTCCTCCTAAACTGGAAGTTCCCTGTTTTGTTGTTGCTGTTGTTATTGTTGTTAGATTGGCTAACCAACCCACCCTAGCACTGCCTCCCTCAAAGCTGGGGTTACAAGCATACACAGCCATGCGTGGCTTTTTGGTGTAGAAGCTAGGGATCAAACTCAGGTCCTCATGTTTACACAGAGCATGCTCTGTGCTATCTCCCTGCCCCCCTTTCTGCTATGTGCTATCTTGATAAGATAAATATTAGTTTTATAAAGCAACTATAGCTCTGATGTCACATCCTCCCTGCCACATGGCTGCAGGACTCAGGGGAGTTGGAAGAGCAGAGGTTTCCCATCCTCATCCTCCAGGGTACCCCTACTTTTCGTCCCTTTTTCTCAAATACAATTCCCCCCACCATCCCCCTGTCCTGTGGCTGCCGTCATGCCAACAGCTGGTGACTGTACTAACTGCTTACATTTCCAGAACATTCCTCTGTGGCTTTTCATGCACTGACCAGTATTCTTCTCTATTCCACTCTCAGCCTAACTGATAAAGTCTGGTTTCTCCTTCAGACCTCCTCCACAACCTGCCTTCTTTCCCAGTCTAGGCTAAATGCTCCTCTGGTTTCTTGGCATATGTCCTCTCCCCATCCATCTCTCCATCTCTAGCTTTAGCCTGTAGCACATAGGATTGCGACAGCCCTCCCTTTGGCTTGTCCACTAGACTGTAAGCCCCAGAGGGCAGGATCTCTGTCTTCCCACAGAGTTCCAGGTGCCCAGGCACAGTCAGTAATAGATTTGTTTGTTTGTTTGTGTCTATTGAGGTAGGGTCACACTCTAACCCAGGCTGGCCTGGAACTCAAGGTGATCCTCCCACACTGGGCCAGTCAGTAATTGTTAAGAACTCAATAAACTTTCGACTAAGTGAATGAATGATTCACCGGGAAATGCAGATTTCCCTCCCATCCTTACCCCCCATTCTACTGTCTCCTCTCCCTCGGTCCCACGAGGTCATACTTGGCGGACAAATTGGCTGCGGCCAATGCTCAAGTAACTCCCAATCTCTTCTCTCCAGCCTCAACCCCAAGGAAGCCAGGACCCCTTCTTGGGACCAGGGGCAACCCTGGGGCAAGGCTCTCAGACTAAATTGTAGTGAAAAGCTTGGGGTATCTGTTCTGGCTTGGAAGGAAAGCAATGCCCTGTTTCCTGGTCCCCAATCCCACAAGAAGGCTGGGACCCAGGCTTAGCTGGGGTACCCAGTTAGCCCTGGACTCTGACCTTAACAAGGCCAGATCTTGTCCAGACGCTAACTCAGGAGCCTGGATCCCAGCTCGCAGAGCCGCCTCGGGAGGTCTGGGAATGGGAACGGCGGGGAGCCTGGACAGCTAGGTGACGCCCGGGTGGGCACCCCGGCCAGGACACAGCGGCCCCCCTCCCCACCCCCACCGCGCACGTGACTTTGGAATGCGGCGCCCCTTCAGGGAGGGGGTGGGGCTCGAAGGGCCCCTTCTCCCCTTTCCAGAGGCTAAGCAGGGAGGAGCTAGGAAGGGGAGGATTGGCTCAGTTAGAGAACCCGTAAATACCTGCCCGGAAACTTGATCAGGCCCTGTGGCTTCTTTTTTTAGGAACAGCCTGGAGCCCCATTTAGTGGCTGCTGGGGGCTCAACTCACGTGGTCTCCCTGGACCTGCCGAGGCCGGTGCTCCCAAGGGGTGAACACCCAGGGACGGGAATTGGGTTCAAGGGCCAAATAGCCCACCCTTGGGCTGGGGATGGAGCTCAGGGGATGAACGTTTGTCTACCTTTTGTAAGGCGTTAAATTCAATCCTCAATACAAAAATAATTTTAAATCCCGCGTAGTAGTGCATCCCTTTAATCCCAGCACTGGGGAGGCAGAGATAGAGGGATCACCGTGAGTTCGAGACCATCCTGAGACTACCTAGTGAATTTCAGGTCAGCCTGGGCTAGTGCGAGACTATACCTCAACCCCCCCCCCCAATAATCATAATAATCTCATACGCCCCACAATACTGAGCAGGGGGTGATGTAGTGTCCATCTGCGCTGTTCTGGGTTCCCCAGCACATGAGCCTTTTCTGAATGCCCGCGCAAAGCCTCAGTTGACTTGACTTTCTGAAGCCCAGTGTAGAACAGATTCTGGGGCCCTGGGGGATCCTGTGTCTATGGGTGGGCAGACTGCGCTGGCAGGCTCTTCTGTCCTAGGTGTCACCCTGACTCAGTGCGGGATGGGACTGGCTTCCAATGGAGCAGTGAGTGCCAGGCTCAGTGCAAAGGGGATGCAAGAAAAGGAGGCCTGAACTTGCACTGCAGTAGGAGGGTTGGTAAGCAGTCGCGCTGGGCCTGGAGGACTTGAAGAGGTGGTAATTGAACTGAGTCTTCAAAGCAAGGAGGAAGAGCATCTCAACAGAGAACTGCCCGTGCTGTGTGGAGACACAGGGCAGGGTCTCAAGTCCTGAGTGCTTCCTCACTATCAGTGTGTGTATGGGGGGGAAGCATAGGAACCCCATCGTATTGTGATGGGGTGGAAATGTCAGGTCTGGGGACCATGTGTGCTCAGCTAGGCATTTGAGCTTCATCCTGAAAGCCTTGGGGAGCTGCTGAATCATTCCATGGAGACCGCATCAGATTTGCATTTTCAGGAGCAGGGTGGATTTGGATTTGGGACTTCAGAGTGAAAAGGGTTGGCTAGGAGCCTGCTGCCAGCCTCCCCAAAGAGTAGCATGGAATGGAAAGAAGGGCCTGGCACAGATTTGGGAGGGGAGATGCTGCTGTTGGAGACTCACTGGGAATGGGGATGTGAGTGGGGAGGAAAAGACTTGGTGATTTTAGGTTACTGTAGACAGAAGGAACAGATTTAGAGGAAAGACTACTGAGTAATATTTATTGAGCATTTCTTTAACAAGTGGTGCTTGAGGGCCATCTCTTCTGCATCTTTTAGAAAGGCATCCACCAGGATGTGGATCATGGAATCCATTTAGAGAACACCTTAAAGAATTAAAGTGTGGTGGTTTGAATTAGGTGCCCCCATAAACTCATGTGTTCTGAATGCCCAGCTGGTGGCAATTGGGGAATTGGAGACTTGCTTGAGGAGGTGTGTTGTTGGGGGCAGGCTTATAGGTGTTATAACCAGTTCCCCCTTGCCAGTGTTTGGCTCACTCTCATGCTGGTATTTTACCTGCTGTGGCAGAGGTGATGTCCAACCACTGCTCATGCCATGCTTTCCCCTACCACCATGGAACTTCCCCTCCAAGACTGTAAGCCAAAATAAGCCATTTCCTTCCATAAGCTGCTTTAGGTCAAGTGTTTATCCCAGCAATGCAACGGTAACCACAATGGGGGGGGGGCTGAGAAGATAGTCCAGGGGTTAAGAGTACTTGCTTTAAACCCTATCAGCTCAGGTTTGACTCCCTAGCACCTATGTAAACAGCCGTGGTCATGATGCCTGAAACCTGTCCTGTGGAGAGCAGAAAAGGACAGCTCCAGGAATATGATAGCCAAGGGACAAGAGACTCTGCCTCTGGAATTGCTCAGAGGTTAAGGCCCTTGCCTGAAAAGCCCAATGACCTAGGTTCAAATCCCCCAGTACTGTAAAGCCAGATGCACACAGTGGTGCATATGTCTGTAGTTCGTTTTCAGCAGCAGGAGGCCCTGGTGTACTCCTCCCCTGCTTGCAAATAAATAAATATTTTTTTAAAAAGACAGATGCCTCAAACAAGGTAGAAGGTGAGGACTGTCACTCAAAGTTGTCCTCAGACCTCCACACGCATGCCATGGCACATGCACACTCATTCATACATGAACACACACACACACACACACACACACACACACACACACACACATACAAAGATTTTTTAAAATGCTCCTGCCCACACTGGTGGTGATGCCTTTAGTCCCAGCACATCGGAGGCTAAAGTAGGAGGATTACTATGGGTATGAGGCCAGCTCGGGCTACAGAGTGAGTTCTAGATCAGCCTGGGCTTGAGTGAGACCAACTTACCTAAAAAAAAAAAAAAAAACCAGTTACTAGTATCTCCTTCACCCTATAGTGAGAAAGAAATATGGTCATAAATAAGAAAGTCTAAAAATATCACTTCTCCCCCCCTCCTCACTTTGAGAGAGTATTGCTATGAACCTGAGCCTGGCCTTAAATTCATGATCCTCTAGTCTCAGCTTCCTGAGGGCTGGGATCAGTTGTGTTCCCACCATGCCTTGCTTCTTGGACTATGAGATGAATCAATTAACCTTTCCAGACCATATTTCTTCATCTACAACATGGGCATAATATCTTGTTAACTTTAAAGTGAAGAAATCAAACGAGTCAGATAATGTACATGGAAGTACTCTGTAGACATGAAAGAGGTGGGGCTGTATCTGTGGATGAGGAACGGTCCCAGCCAACATGACAGGATAGCAGGTCCTCCTCTCTTCCGCTCCTGCCCACACCATCCCTGCCACTCACCTCCCACTGCCTCTCCACTGCAGGAGAACAGGGGCAAGATCCAAAAAGGCCTCCTAGCAACCTGAGAACTGAAGATTTACCTTGAGGATCCTATTGTTTTAATAGTGAGAATTAAGTATGTCAGCACTCCTCCATTTCCCCTTCTCTTAATGAATTAGGAGCTACTCAAACTGTGTTCAAAGTTATATAAGCATCATTCAGATCTTCTGTAACAGCCACTTCCATTTTGGAAAATCAGCCTTTCCATTAAGATGGTGTTATATAAAAAAGGTTTGTGTGTATGCGGGGAGCCATAGAACAGGCGAGCATGAACACTGTTAGTGCACACAGTCACCTATGTATCATGATAACAGGATAAGTTAAGTTTCAACCTACTTGTTCTCTCATGACTGGCTAGATGCATGTTAGGTTATGAGAACCATAGTTGGAAGATTCCCAGCTACCCCCATTCCCCAAGGACTAGAGAAGTCTAGCCCTTCCTCAGTGGAATCATAGCAAATCACACTTTGCAATTTTACTGCATACCAACCTTATCTGCCTTGACCCTTGACCCGAACAGCTCCCTTCCTCCCAAGGCAGCCCATGTCACCTAGATAGATCACTGAAAAAGACCTGATAAGGGCTGGAGAGATGGCTCAGCAGTTAAGGCATTTGCCTGCAAAGCCCAACGACCTGGGTTTGGTTCTCCAATACCCACATAAAGCCAGATGCACAAAGTGGCACAAGTATTTGGAGTTCTGTTGCAGTGGCTGGAGATTCTGGCAAGCCCTTTCCATCTTCCTGTTCGCAAATAAGTAGGATTTTTTTTTCCCCCTGAAAGACCTGATAAGGAAAGGAAATCTGCCTTTTTGGAGCTATAGCTCCTAGGCGACAAATGGTGAAATTCCTTCCCTGCAATCTTGAGCAGGGAACTCAGGAGTTAGAACTCAAGAGGAGCCCTTGGGGCCTAAAGAGCCAGAAAAGGCTGAGTCCACCAAGCTCAAGCGCCTCTAGCCTCCTAAACGCAGGATGGTTAGGGGCTAGGCTGGAAGGATGGCTGGCCTGAGAAAAGCCCAGTACCTACACTGTCCTTTCAAGGGTGGAGGTCACTCAGGCCGGAGGTCAATTCCAGCTCTGACACTCCGGAGTCCCGGGTCCGCCCCCACCGCCCCGCCCCGCCCCGCCCCTGTCGGGATTCCAGGATGTACTGCAGACCAGAGGCTCCGAACCCCGCCAACCAGGCCCACCGAGGCTAGCTTTCTCCGCTTGCCCAGGCTACCCGAGGGGCGGAGCCACCCCTTCTTCCCCGAGCGGGGCGCAAAGCCAGACAGACCGGGGTACCGAGCAGGGAACGGGAGCTTCCGAGTGGCCTTTTAAGTAGTTGAGAAGGGGGCGTGGCCGAGGGGGACAGGGAGGCCGCAGCCCGGGAGGGGGGAGTGGCTGGGGGCGTGGCCGTAGCGACTGGAATGTTGTTGGGTCCTCGCACCGCATAGTAAGGAGAGGCCACGCCCCCTTTTGCAAGATAGCCAATCGGAGCGCCGGAGCGTTTTCAAGTCTCCCCGGCCAGCCAGCCCGCCCGCCACCCCACCCCCCTCACAGATTCGCTTTTTCCGTAACAAAATAGCAAACCTCCGCACGGCCCGCGGCCCCGGCGGTTCACTGGTGGAGGGTCCCGGGGCCTAGGTCGCTGGGCCGGAGTGGGAAGCGCCGGTGGGCCGTGGAGAGGCCGGGCCGGGAGCCGCGAGGCGCGCGGGGGTGGGCGCTGCAGCCGCGGGTTGTTTATCTGGAGTACGGAGGGGACGGGGGAGCCTGGAAACCGCCCCGTGTCCCATTTCCTCCTCTTGTTTTCGCTCCGGATTCTCCATGTTGGACCCAAACTGAGGAGCCCGGAGCTGCCGCCGGGGGATCGGGGCCGGGGGGCACCGGGAGAGCCGCTGCCCGGGCCGCCCGCCCTCCGTACGGGCCACCTCCCTTCCCGGCCCGGGGAGGAGACGAGAGGGGGGATGTGAACAGCTGTGGCCGCCGGAGTCGCCGGAGCCCGAGCGGGCCCCCGCCCAGGCCCCCAGCCCAGCCCCGCCAGCCCGCGCTCCCGCCCGCCCGCCGCGTCCTCCCGCGCAGCCAGCCCGGGCCCGCGGGATTGTTAGATGGAACACGGCTCCATCATCACCCAGGCGCGGAGGGAAGACGCCCTGGTGCTCACCAAGCAAGGTAGGGGCAGAACTTCCCAAAACTTTGCGTCGCCCCCGGGCGGAGAGGGGTTAGCACATCCCCCCCCCCGACCCCCGCCTCGGGCCTGGGACCTCGGTGCGTCCGCGCATCCCTGTGCGCTCTCGGGCTCCGGAGGGGGCTGCGCGCGCCCCGGCGGGAGCGAGGGAGGGTGTCACCCGCGCAGCTGTCACCCTGGGCCCACCCCTCCCCCCGGGGCAGGGAGCCCACGCGCGGGCAGGTGGGGTCGTCACTTTTCCCGCCCCTCCCCTCCCCTCGTGCGCGCGTCTGCCCCGGGGCCGCGGGCAGGTGGGGAGGAGGGAGATCGAGGGGTCCCGCCCGAGCTGGCACCCAGTCGGGTCTGGGCTTCCGTAGCCGCTAGCCTCCGCGAGCCCGAGGACGCTCCGGCCGGGGAGGGGGCTGGGGACCAAGTTCTGGGCCTGGAGGCGGTGGGGGAGGGGGCTGGGCCCGCCCGCCCGGAGCCCCTCCCCGGCCCGGTGCGCTCCCCCGGGACCGCCGCTGCGCGCACACAGAGCCGCGTTTGTTTAGCCCGGGAGCGGTCGGTGTCCCTGGTTACATAATTCGCCGGATGGCATCACACCCCGCGCGGTTCTGAATCGCGCAGCGAAAAAGTGTGAGTGCCCCCCCCCCGCCCGTGGGCAGCAGCTCGCGGCCTCCGCCTGGCCGGGGTGCGGGGGGGGGTCAGGGGGACACGCGAGGGGGGCGTCACGGGCCCTCTCTGCGGTGGGCTGGGGGGCCCGAGCCGAGGGAGGCCTCGGCGGGGTGGATGGCATCGCCCCTCTCGGCCACAGTGAGGGACGATCCCAAACTCTTTCCCCCTCGTCTCGCCCGGGTTCTTATGGCCTTGAGGAGGATGTTCAAAACAGCGGGGAGAATTTCCACGGGGAGTAAGGGATCGCGTCACTGGTTTTCTTTTTCGGGAGAACTCCCAGGCCACGAGGCAGGGCGGAGAGCACGTTCTTGGGACCGAATCCCTCGAGTTCCTGCCCCCTTTCTCCCCACTCAACAGGGCTGAGGCTTAGCACATCCCCTTGTGAGGTAACATTAGCTGGTCATTTTTCCTGGGGTTTACTTTCTGGAAAGCTCCCCCAGCGCGCCTAGAGGCAAAGCAGCTAGGGTGGTGTCTCAGCCTTTGGAATTCTTTAGTGGGGGGACCCCGAGGAGGGATGGAAACCGGCCTGCTTAGATCCCATTCCCCCTTGAGGCCCCTGCCTCCCTATCCTAGATGCGGTTGTTGCCAGAATCCCTGCTGACCTGGCTGTGGGACCCAAGCCTCAACTTCACTGCCTCTTCTGGCTGCTTAGCTGTGCTGAGGACCGCAAAGACAGGCTGCCTGTGTTTGTGATTCACTGCCAGACTTCCCACTGTTCCCAGCATCATCCCAGCAAAGAACCAAAGAGCCAGGCAGAGGTGAAGAAACGGGGATGTGGAAGGACATGAGAGGAGGCAGGGGCGATGAGAAGCCAGGCAGGACAGCCTGTTTCCACCAGGTGCTCCTCGCATGCCCTGAATAGTGTCCAGTGGGTGATGGGGCCACCGCCAGGATCCAAGGAATGCTGGAAGTCCATCCAGTAGGATGAGTGGCAGGCAGCAGAACAGAAGGCGGAAAGCATAGCAGCTGGCTTCTTGACTGTCAGGTTGCTGAGGCTGGGTGGATTTTCTTGGAGTTACATTTTTGTTTTCTTTCTGTGCATGTGGTTGGTTTGTCCTTCAAACTTAGCCCTGGAGGAATCTGAAAACTCAGCCAGCAACCATTGGGTCTCTCCTTTTCCTCCCCTTGTAATTTGATTGCATTCCAAGCAAGGAGTGCTTTCTTCCTGGGCCGCTTGGGCACCCAGCAACCAAACCAACTTGCTGAGCTCTACATCATCTACAAACAGAACCTGCATCTTAAAACAATCCAACAGAGGAGGGAGCAGATGTTTTTACTAGCTCCCTTAGGATCCTGTCCCTCCCCCTCTTATGACACCCCATCCTACCTTGGGACAATAAAGGAGGAGGAGTGTGAATCAGTTTTATTTTTTTTAAAGAATTTACAACTTTAATATTTTATTTATTTTCAAGCAGAGAAATAGAGAGAGAGAGAGAGAGAGAGAGAGAGAGAGAGAGAGAGAGAGAGAGAGAGCGCGCACCAGGGCCACCACCTTGTGGGTCTGGCTTATGTGGGACCTGGGGAATTGAACCTGGGGCCTTAGGCACTGGAGGCAAGTACCTTAACCGCTGAGCCATCTCTCCAGCCCTAATCAGTTTTATTAATATGTCAATTTCTGGAAAAGATGTTGCTCCTAGCTTGGTGGCTTCTTGGTGAAGTTGTTTTCCATTGCAGATTTTTTTTTTCTTTTTCATATTTTAGCATTCTGTTCTCTGAGCTTGTAGGCTGTCTGGGTATGTTGATGATTCAAAAGTAATTACAGTAGGAGAAGTAGAACAAAGTTGCTGAAAGCAGTGATGATAAAAGCACCAAAATTGGATCATCTTCCCAGACAGATGGGAGAAATGGCTTCCTGGTACAGCAGGGACGGGGTTGTGTGTAGCATCAAAAATAAAAAAAGTTCTCTCAGCTTGACAAGACTGACTGCTTATTGCAGCTCCTTGTGAGGAGGAAACAAGACCCTGGCACAGTGATCCCCAAGGCCTTTTGGGGGAGCAGTTGGAGTTGTTTGGGGAGGGGAGAGAATGTCATTGGGAAAGGATGATGGGACGGTGGCTTCCTCACCTGTGGAGCTGGACAAGCTGATTGCTAATCCTAGTCTCAAGGATCCAGCATCCCTAAAAGGTAGGGTAGTGACAAGTTTCTCTCGTTCTTTTCTCCACAGAAGGGAGAAGCTTTTTCGCTCAAGAATCCTCCCATACACCTTGCCTAGATGCAACTAAGTCCTTAATGTGAAGAACTGGGCTTCCTTCTCAGCTGCCTCCCAAGGAGCTGCTTCAGCCTCTCACTGTTCCCTCAGCTGCTGGGACTCACCTCTGGGACGCCTTTGAATTTTCTCCCATTTGGCATAGGGGGGTTGTGTGGCCATTCAAGCTAGTGTTTGCTGCCACCTTGAGAACCCCAGGGGAGTGCTCTTCACTCAGCAACCAAGCTTGCAAATGCCCAATACCTGAGGCTTCCCAGCAGCTAAAAGTGCAGAGATTTCAACAGAGCAGGACTGTGGAATGTCTGTGAAAGGCCTCTGGGGTCTTTCAGCTAGAGAAGTTGGAAAGCAAATAAGGTGGCCTATCCTTCTCTGTGGGAACTTCCATATCCCTCAGAAAGCACATTTCTGGCTAACATGCTTTTCTAAGTATGAGAAAGACAATCTGTAAATATGTGGGGTTGTGCATGTGTACACTTGGGTCTACACACATATACTCTGATACAGTTTTTCTTCCCTTCCTCCTCTTCCTCAATTTTCTTCCTGTTAGTTTTTTTTTTTTTTTAACACTTTTGGGTATTTTATTTCCATCTTGGAAAGGTGGGTTCTTGGATTGGGTGAATGAAGTGGGACCAAGTTAGTATGGGACAGCTAAAGTATCCATTATTCACTTATTCCAGCAGCAAAATTGGTTGCTTCAGACCTGGATTCAAATCCCTGCTCTTCCTATTCATAGACTTTGGGTGTCCTTTAGTATTCTGAACAATGTACCTATAAAGTAGGAATAATGTGCTCTCTTCTTATACTGCAGACAGGAGATGATTGATAATTGTAGGTGTCATTTTTATGCTATTAGACTGCTTCTGTTCTACCCCCTCATTTTCCCAAGGCTTCACTGTATAAACAGTCAACAGTCATGTGGGTTTTACTGCTGGACAGGTGGCCAAGGGTCAGAGGAGACATTGATGTGAGAGTTTAGGCCTTCTGGAAAGATCCACCTCTGAGCCTTATAACCTTCTACAGAACCCTTTCTTTGTATCTGTGTGACTTGGATGAGATTGTATCTGCCTGTGCCTTAGGGCCTTAGGCATTCTGACCGGCATGTGGGCTTCTGGGGAAGTGGCAGGGGTCAGGGAGTGCGTGTGCAGAGCTCTGTAAGAGTCTCTGAAGTCCACCGGGCGGTTTCTGGACCTCTCAGAGGTGGGTATAACAGTTGTACACAAGACAGTTATGTACCAAGCTCTCTTGCTAATTGCATTGGCTTGGAGAGTTAATGATATTGATGAATTAAATTTCTTTTTTTTTTTTTTCCTCCAGAGGTAGGGTCTCACTGTAAGCCCAGGCTGGCCTGGAATTCACTCTGTAGTCCCAGGCTGGCGTTGAACTCACAGTGACCCTCCTACCTCTGCCTCCTAAGTGTGGGGATTAAAGGCATGCTGGCACCACCATGTCTGGTTTAAAAAGTTTTATTTGCTTGTATACATGCATACATTTATAGGCACACCAGGGTATCTTGCCCCAGCAAAGGAGCACCAGACACTGTACCACTTTTCAAAAATATATTTATTTATTTGCAAGGAGAGATAGAGAATGGGTGCGCTAGGGCCTCCAGCTGCTACAAATGAACTCCAGATTCATGTGACTGTGCATCTAGCTTTATGTGGGTACTGGGGAATCGGACCTGTATTGTTAGGCTTTGCAGGCAGGTGCCTTAACAGCTGCATCTCTCCAGCCCTTGCACCACTTTTTTTTTTTCAAATATTCCATTTATTCATTTTTCAAGCAGAGAGAGAGAGAGAGAGAGAGAGAGAGAGAGAGAGAGCGCATCAGGGCCACCACCTTGTGGCATGGGTCTGGCTTATGTGGGTCCTGGGGAATTGAACCTGCGGCCTTAGGCACTGGAGGCAAGCGCCTTAACCGTCGAGCCATCTCTCCAGCCCTGCACCACTTTTTGTGTCTGGCTTATGTGGTGGTCTAGGAAATGAACTTGGGCCCAGAGGCTTTGCAAGCAAGCACCTTTAATGGTTGAGCCATCTTCCCAGCCCTAAAGAGCAGGCTTTGAACAGAAGTTGATGTTCTGAATGCTTTTTTGTTGTGGTTGTTGTTTTATTAGCTTTTCTACCAGGGGCTTTTTAGAAATTTTTTGTTTATAGTTTGTTTTCTAGGGATGGTCTCACTCTAGGTTGACCTGGAATTTACTCTGTAGTCCCAGACTGGCCTTGAACTCACAAGCACTCCGCCCAAAAAAGGGTCTTTCAACAGACAGACAAACAAACGGAAACATGCAGTGTGTGTGTGTGTGTGTGTGTGTGTGTGTGTGTGTGTGTGTGTATAGACTGGACTTTGGATGTGGATCCTCTCCCTCAGCTCCTGAATGCTGGGATAGCAGGTGATGGTGCACCATGCCCCATAACCATGACAGATTCCTTCCATCCTGTTGAATTTGCTCTTTGCCACCTGCACTATTTCCAGGCAGCGTGTGTGGCTCCAGCTCCAGGGAGAACCAAGCTGACTTCTGAGCAGGCTCAGATTGCATAACACAGATCTTTGGGAAGGGACAGTGAATCCCAGCTCTTCTGTTTCCATAGCAGAATAGGGAGGAGGCCCTTGTTCACAGCAACTGGGAGAGACAGCTGGTGCAGATCTTTTAATCTGTGTGTAGAGTAGAGAAAAACCAGACTCTGGGTACGACTCTGAAACCTGCAAAATCAGAGCCAGTCAGGTGTGAGGTGGAGAGGGGCTCCCTGGGCTTGGAGTTGCCTTGAGTCCTGGCCAGATTAGACAGGGACCTCTGGCTCTCAGCCAGGGACACACACACACTAGAATCTCCTGTAACAGTTACTAAAAATACAACTCCCCACCCCCAATCTGGGACTGACTCAGAGCATGGCAGGTGGGCCAAGCATGTGTGCTCCAAATGCTCCCTGTGATTCTGACAGGTGTCTTGGGAGAAGAGCACAGCAGTGGCTCCAGCTGCCTGATCAGCCCTGAGCAGAAGGTTCCTCTTGGGGGTCCTGCTTTGCTAGGTTTGTTAGAAACCCTGTGGCTCCTCCAGGGGAATGCAAAAGTTCTCTTAAGTGAATGGGATACAATAGTTGCGTTTGCCAACCCAGTAATGATCACAGCACCTAGCACAGGGCAGGACTATGACTAGAGTTTTACATTAGTGTCTCAGGTAATGGTCAGTAACTGGAACAGGTAGGAATTGCTCCCACTTCACAAATCAAGGAGGATGCCTGCTGAGAGCTGATGTACCTTATTCTTAAGGTGCCAGCCAGATCTGGACTCACCCAGGACCCACTCTGTCATTGCATTGACTTTCCCATTGGCCCATCGGGAAACAAATCGAGAGCTGCTGAAGCTGCATAGAAACAAGAGTGTGCTTTCAGGTGGACACGCCTGGTGGTTGGGACTAGGGGAAGCTGAGAAGTATGGCACGAGCAGGTGTGTTCTGG
Organism: Zapus hudsonius; assembly: GCA_004024765.1. Taxonomy (NCBI): domain Eukaryota; kingdom Metazoa; phylum Chordata; class Mammalia; order Rodentia; family Dipodidae; genus Zapus; species Zapus hudsonius. The sequence continues at coordinate 64,247 of PVHP010003203.1, read as the reverse complement.
AGGTGGATGCCTCCCTGGCAGAATCGCTTTGCAGAGGCCAAGAGCATAAGGGAGGAACTGGTTGGTCAACCTTAGAGGTGGAGGGACTGACTGTGATTAGTTTTTAAAAGTTCCGGAAAAGGCATTTCATAGGCTTGGCCCTGTCAAAATCTCTGGTCTCTTTGTAAGCATTCTGAGTGAAACAGTGTTTGAAAGGGCATTGCCCTTTGCATGACTAGCAGCTGACCAGGAACTTTCATTGGGCCAGGTCTCCTTAAAATTCTCAGCTAACCAGACGTGGTGGCGCACGCCTTTAATCCCAGCACTCGGGAGGCAGAGGTAGGAGGATTGCCATGAGTTTAAGGCCACCCTGAGACTACATAGTGAATTCCAGGTCAGCCTGGACTAGAGCGAGACCCTACCTCGAAGAACCAAACCAAACAAAACAAAATTCTCAGCTACCTCTGAGATGAAGGTACTCTTCCCATTTGGCAAATGAAGGAACTGAGGTTCTTGGCTCTTACTATGATTGAGGGTGCTCTTGCTTTATCCTGGGCCTCAGTGACCACTTCCCCTACTCATGTCATGCTGTGTCAACCCCATGAGCTTAGGGTGCTGGAGAAGAAAGAGCCACTGGTTTCTTCTCGGTCATCCACTAAACTCAAGCATTCAGGAGTTGGGGCAGAGAACCAAGTCAGAAAACTAAATGACCACTAAGAGGATGTGTATATCCTGCTTGACAAGTTTCTGTTAGCCCCCCACCCCCAGGGGCCTGCTCAGCCCCTCCTCAGGAGGACTGAAATGGCTGGTTTCCAGTCCTTCACAATGTCACCCCTGCTCTAGCTGGCATTTATGCAGCAGGGTAAGATCCAGCTCTTTCTTGGATGGCGTCTCAGATTTGCCTTCCTGCCTTGCGGACCATCAGATCACTTCCTGATACAATGATCTGTGAGGAAGTGCTGCTTATTCCTGGCTCAGAACCTGCTGCTTCTGGGGGACCTACCCCAGAACACCTTCTCAAAAATGTTTTTAGGGGCTTGCAAAGTCTGACGGCCTGAGTTCAGTTCCCCAGCACCCACCCAGCATGTCAACAACAATGGGAGGTGGAGCTGGGAGAACTTGAAGCCCTTGGCCAGACTCATTTGCAGCAGCTGGAGACCCTGTCTCAAAGAAGGTGGAGCACAGACCACTCTTGTGACCCTTCACCATACACACACACACACACACACACACACACAAATTATTTTATTTTCCTTTTTTCCCCCTCTGAAATAGAGTCTCACTCTAGCCCAGGCTGACCTGGAATTCATTATGTTGTTTTAGAGTGGCCTCAAACTCAGGGCAATCCTCTGCCTCCCAAGTGCTGGGATTAAAGGTATACACTACCCTATTCCCAGCTAAATATATATATTTTGTTTGTTTGGTTGGTTTTTTTGAGGTAGGGTCTCACTCTAGCCCAGGCTGACCTGGAATTCACTATGTAGTCTCAGGGTGGCCTTGAACTCCCTAGTGTTGGGATTAAAGGTGTGCACCACCACGCCCAGCTCTAAACAAATATATTTTAAAATGTCTTTTTAGTATGTGTTTTCTAGATGTTGGAACTGCCCAGGGTGTTTGGCCCATGATTTCATTTAGAAGCCTATACTGAAATCAGAAGTATGTTAATGCTGGTCATGCTTTTGACATTGTCTGCAATCCTTGCTCCCAAAACTGATGGATACCTTGAAGAAAGGTCTCTAAAGTTGAGATCAGAGACCTAATTGCTAAAAGGGATCCAGGAAGACAATAGGCACAGTAGCATGGGACATGTGACACCCCATTACACAGTACTTCTGAGGCTGAGGCAAGAGGATCTCGAAATTGAAGCTGGTCTGGGCTACATAGAAGTGCCGTCTCACAAACTGGGTGTGGTGGTGCACCTTTAATCCCAGCACTCAGGAGGCAGAGGTAGGAGAATCGCTGTGAGTTCGAGGCCAGCCTGAGACTACATAGTGAATTCCAGGTCAGCCTGGACTAGAGCGAGACCCTACCTCGAAAAAAAAAAAAAAAAGTGTGGACATGCACATGGAGAGAAGAGGGGGGAGGGGGGCAAGGAGCCCTGGTGCCCTGGGAAGGGGAATTAATGGGAACTGGTTGCTGGTTGCCAGAGGTGCACCAGTGTAGACCATGCTAGTGTGAGCCAAACAGTGCAATTCATACAGAGCAAGGTGAGGCCCTGCCTGCCTGGTTAGCAGGAGAGAGTGGGCTCAGTGGTGGGGCACTGGAAAGAGCTTCCCCCTGCACTGGTTGTAGTCTTTTATGTGTGGGGGATGTCTAGGCATCTCTCGGCCTCTTGTCTCCCTGCCCACTCACCTGCTGGTCCAAGGAGTCCTTCCGTCCACCTGGCAGTTCAGTGCCTGTCCTTAGCCAAGGCACAGATGCCTCTTGCAACAACCTGGGAGGACTCCTCTCCACAGGGAGCCCCAATCAGATGTGTCTTGGCTGCTAGGCCCAGGCAGCTGGCCAAGAAGGGCCGGAAATGCTCCAAATATTCTCCTTCTTCCAACTAAGGGGAGGGAAGCTGCTCAGAGAGGCCATTTTAGAGTGATAGCCCTAACTTTTGCTGTGAGGGGCATGAGGGATGAATACTTGAACCAAGTAGGGGCCCAACCAAGAAAGCATCATTGTAAGCGACTAACATCCGGTAGCTTCTTAAGGGGTCGTCTTCTGCCCATTTCCACACGGATTTCCTGTGAGGAGTTCCTTTGATGGGGCACAAAGCTGTGTTGTTGGCAACCATGATGTCTGGGCCTGACCTTCAGAAGGTTAAAAATAGTGGTGCCCTGATAAGGGTGGGCACACGTGTGTGTGTGCGTGCGCGTGCACTTATTTGTTAAAGGCACAGGCAGGTACTTTTTATCTGGTGCTTCTTGAGGCAGTAGGGGCACATTCGTGGGGAGGGGGTGTTCACATCAAATGGGGCAGCCTTACCTGTGCAGAGTACCTTTCAGTGGGGCTGAGAGCAAAAAGAAAATGTTTTTTGGAGTTTTGGGGAGAGGGTATGGGGTAGCTTTGAAACCTGTTTCTGATGACTCCTCTCTTGTTCCTGAACTTCAGCCATAAGATGAAGGTGGGAGAGTTCCTAATCTTCCATTGAGACTGTGACTTCATTGCTGGCCTCCAGAAATGGGACTACAGTGTCTCCAATTAGAGCTCCATGTTAAGGCGCATGAATGAGGACCAGTCTGTTGCCAGTTAGATAGTTAAACAAGCATGGCATTTAGAGTTCACATAGGACCTGACTCTGTCTTGTTGACCCTTTCCGTCCTGAGTAAGGTCTTGCTTTTATTCCAGTTTATAAATGAGGAACCCAAGGCTGGACCTCAGCCCAGACAACCCACTGAATAGGCACCTCTCATTACCCTGCCTTCCCCTCCCGCTGCAGCCTGCCTCAGTAGAAAGCCTTGCAGTGGTGAGCTGCCAGGGAGGGGCTTCCTGTCGTCAGCCTCCTGCCCTTCTAGTCTGAGCTGGCCCCTAATTGGGTATTTACTGGTCCTTTCCAACATCCAGCCCTAACCTAAAGGTTTGGGGCAGGGAGAACAAACAGCAGCAGACAGGAGGAGAG
>PVHP010003203.1:23703-60564 GCA_004024765.1 Zapus hudsonius | reverse complement strand
ATGGCGAACTAGCAGAGGCTTCTCCAGGTCCTAGCTTTATAGAAGTGACAGGCCCAAAGGGCCCCTCCATCAGTCTCAGTCACTGAAATTGATTACGCACCTGCTGTACGGAGGCCATAACAGGCCCTGTGGAGAGGCAGCCTTGTTGGTGGAAGCTGAAGCCATTCCTGATGAGTTCTCAGGAGGGGTGTGTGTAAAGGTAAAATGACCAGCAGCCTGGTTGGAAAATAGTTGGATGGAGGGAAGTGAGGCAGAAGAGGGTTGGGGTTGACCTTGCTGTTTCAGGTATTTTGTTTCAAGAGCTTGTTCCCAAAGTCAGTGCATTCGTGATCTCTCGAGAATGCCGAAGCTGTTGGTCACCTTGTGCTTTGGAGAAGACCCTTATCCCCCCACCCCATCCCCAGAGTCCAAGCTCCCTGCATGGGGCCTCCTCCAGTGGGCACCAGCAATGCTTCATGGCTCCAGCCAGCTGCCTCTCAGAATTACTCAGCCTTCATAGCTTCTGTCACTAAGATGCTGAGCACATTCCTGATGCAGCAGCCTCTCTTCAGGAAAGGCCTGGGCTCTGTGGCCTTTTAAGAAAGGTTCTGTGCTGGGTTAAGCCTCCAATTGTGGTTCTGCATGAAGAAACCATAAACCAAAGGAAAAGCAACGGGTCAGCATTGGGCTTGGAGCTTTGTTCAGCATCTGCTGAGTCCCTGAGCTTACAATTGAATGAAAGCCAGCAGGCAGGTGGGGAAGCTGCCCTTTCTGTTTCTGCATAGATTAAGAATGGTGTATTTGGGGGGGAGGGTGTCCAAGGACTGGCCTATTCTGTTAGATGCTGGGCTCTGCTCCGAATTTGATCTCTGTGAAGGCTTTGAGAAAAGTCCCTAGCACAACTTCAGGACAAAATGCTTCTACATGGCTGAGAGCTTAAAAGTGGTGTCTAGGTTTTCAGGATAATTGCTAGAAAGGCAAAGTTCCATTAATCATAGCAGAGTCCAGGGCAGCCCGAGGCGTAAATGGAGTGGGGAGGCCTGGGTGCTGCTAATTTCACCTGACTAGCTTCTAGGTAAGGGCTGTGTCTCCACTCTTGGTCTCCTCTACCCCGGGGTCTCAGGCTGCCCAGTCATTGGGTGTGGCATTTCCTTTACCTACTCTGAAAAGGCCTCCTTTGTGCAGGTTCTGAGGGCTGCCCCCACCACATCGGTGTCCTTCCCTTCTTACTCAGCAGGGAAGCTTCAAAAGCTCATTCTGTTTTTCCTTTCCCTCACAGAGATAGGCCTGGGCTAGTTTGTCCTGTGATTTAAAGTGGAATGTCCTCTCTCCTGCTCTGAGATGATGCTCAGACCCCCAGGAGAGACCTGTGACTGGGGACCTTTTGTGAGTGGGTTTACAGCGCCACCTCCTGGCCACAGTACCCTTTCCATCTTCCACTCTAGCTCGGCAGCTGCCAAACTAGGTCACTTGAAGCAAAAGGAACTTTCAAAGGGGGTTCTGAAGTCCATTTCCTGTTGATCCTGTAATGCCCCTAGCTTTTGTATCTACTTGACCTTTCTGGGGCTGCCTTGCCAAATTTCCTATTAGAAAACAGCTTTATATTTCCAAAGCCCAGATGTCAAGGTAGGACAGAGCAGCTACAATCTAGAAGGAGGCCTCAGCCCAGGACCTGGGGCATGGATGTGCATGGCCTATGGGCTTATTAATCCAATTGTTTTCCAGCCAGGCTTCCTCTGGTTGAGGAAAGGAGAGTTAAGGAAAGTGGCCTGAGCAGGGGAGCGGGGAGGATATAAACAATCATTGGTTCTTCGTTAGGACTGCGGTTATTTGGGAATTTCTAGCCTGGAGTGTTTCGGCAGTTTGGGCTCAGTTCTGCTGCATTGACTCAGCATGGAGGGAAGCAGCTCTACTTCAAGGGAAAGGCTTACCCTCTTGTCTAGAACAGGTAGTCTTCTCAGAGACTCAGGTCCTCATGAAGTAATTTTGAGGGCCTCTTCAGTGTGTTGCAGCCAGACAAGCAGAACCTCCAGATTAAGTACCTTGGCCCATCTTTATGCCCCGCCCACCCCCAGAGAATGAAGAACAAATCCTCTATGTGTGGTGTTTAGCAGGCATATACTAGGCCCCACAGAGCTTCCAGACGAGAGAATATGGCACAGGGTAGCTGTTGACAGAGAATAATGTCCCTGCAGCTAATGCCTCCGTCATTCTCTCTTTCCTAGGTCTAGTCTCCAAGTCCTCTCCTAAGAAGCCTCGTGGCCGGAACATCTTCAAGGCCCTTTTCTGCTGTTTTCGTGCCCAGCATGTTGGCCAATCAAGCTCCTCCACTGAGCTCTCCGCATACAAGGAGGAAGCCAACACCATTGCTAAGGTACCGGCCAGGAAGGGAGGTGGAAGGTGGTGGTGGTGGGGGGGCACTCTCACCTTAGCTGAAGCCAGGAAGATCCTGGCCCAGGGCCCTTTCTCTACCTTTCCCTCAGTAGTTACCTCCTTTCTTCGCCTCTCACTTCTGTGCACCATTTCTATGTCCTGTGGTTTGTAGGGCCCTGAAGGTTCCTTGTATGTACTCTCACATGGTGCACATAGCACCCCCACAGAAAGATTCCTATGGTGCAGATGGAAATGAGACTCAGAGTTGGAGCCATCAGTAATTGTTGGTGCTGTCAAGATCGAAACTCCGTCCCTCTCTCCTCCCTCATGACAGGAGCTCTCTGTACTTCCTCTTGCCTTCTATTAATAAAGTCTCTCTAAGCCTTAAAGAAAAAAGATTGAAACTCAGATCTCTCTGAAGCCCATGTTCAGTGTTCTCTGCTGTGTACAACTGCCTTCCAAATGAGTCGCCTTACAGAAGCCAAGGAATTAAAACTTTGTCTTGCTCTTAAGAACCCCTCCAAGGGACTGGAGAGATGCCTCAGCGGTTGAGGCATTTGCCTACAAAGCAAAAGAAACTGAGTTCGAGTCCCCAGTACCCACATAAGGCCAGATGCTCTAGGTGGCGCATGTGTCTGGAGTTTGTTTGCAGTAACTTGAGGCCCTGGTGCATCCATTCTCTCTCTAGCTGCCCCCCCATAAGTAAATAAATAAAATATATTTTTTAAAAATGCCGGGCGTGGTGGCGCACGCCTTTAATCCCAGCACTCGGGAGGCAGAGGTAGGAGGATTGCCTTGAGTTCAAGGCCACCCTGAGACTACATGGTGAATTCCAGGTCAGCCTGGACTAGAGCGAGACCCTACCTCAGGGGGAAAAAAAAAGCCCTTCCAGCAGTGCAGTTGTACCAGTTTATCACATGACCAGGAGGATGGAAGCAGCCTCAACCAACAAAAGAATATTCTGCCCCAAATACCACTGGTGCACCTCTCTGAAACAGAGGCCAGCTGCTCTTTCTCACTCTCAAAACAGGACCAACAATCTGTGCATCAGGGCCAGATCCCTTCACTGCCCCACAAGGGGTGGTTGGATAGAGTACTTCCTCACAGTATTACTAAGCATCTTTAATTATGACACACTCTCAGTAACAGAATAAATCTTGAGTTGTACTACAGGTCAAAAGGCAGATGTAAAATTATATCATTAACATGGAGAAAAGAGTGCTCACCCAAAAAACTTGAAGGAAGCACTAAAATGTCAGCATTCTGTTTTTCTACTGCTAGAAGTTTAATCTTCAAGATTTTCATTAAGAGCACTTAGTACTTTTTATCATTTCTAGTAGTGTCAGAAGGTGAAAAGGGAGTTCTCACTGATCTCTGCACTTCACTCGGCACATTCTGGGTACCCACGGTGGCTTACTTAATGTTCTATGAGGACCCTGCCCCCAGTGGGCCAGAGGAAATGTGTGCTCTCGCAGGGAAGCTAGGTTTAAGAGACTAGACGCCACAGTGAGGAGAGTGAAGACTCCAGTCGTGAATCAGCCTCCGCTCCCTGTTCCTACTTCTGTCCAACCACAAGGCCTGGTGACTGAAAACAAGGACACCATCTTCCCCGCTTCATCAGGGTTAACCTTCCCTGCCGGGCCCAGCTCCTAGACAGCACTGTCTCGTGTGAGCAGCGTCCAGGTCTTAGGGGAAGGCAGAGGCGCTGTCTTGGGTAGGACAGAAGGAATGGATGAACTGACACTAACCACCTCCCTTCTCTCCTCAGTCGGATCTGCTCCAGTGTCTCCAGTACCAGTTCTATCAGGTACGTGAGGCTGGCTGACACCATGGTGCTCGCATTTGCTGCTGCCTGTCCTGTCTCCTCCCTGCTCTGGGAAGTCATTCATGCGCTTGCCATCACTGCTATCCACCCTGCACCAGCCCTGGCAGCCACCTCTTATTCTTGTCACTTAACAGTCTCCTGGAAGGCCAGAACCAACTGCCTCTGTGTTCCTGGGTTGGTGGTTCTGTCTCCACAGGCAGCCCGACTCTTTCCAGAATAGCTCTTCTGAAGAGAATGGTTGGGCTTGCTTCTTGGTGAACACATCTCAGCAGCCTAACTCTGGTTCTAGATCCCTGGGACCTGCCTGCTCCCAGAGGTGACAGAAGAAGACCAAGGAAGGATCTGCGTGGTCATTGACCTGGATGAAACTCTCGTGCATAGCTCCTTTAAGGTAAGTCATCATGTGGAGTCATTTTACTCCACCTTTAGCATGCCTGTGAGCTGCACAACAGATGGGAGGTAGCCTAATGGTGAGAATAAAGTGGTCAGAGGAGGGCTGGGGACAATAGCTCAGTGGCAAAGCACTTGCCTAGCAGGTGTGAGGTCCTAGATTTTAAACCCAGTACCAGCAAAGAAACAAAGAGAAGTGACCAGGGGGTTGGAGAGATGGCTCAATGGTTAAGGAGTTTGCCTGTGAAGCCTAACGACCTGTGTTCAATTCCCCAGTACCCACATAAAGCCAGACACACAAAGTAGTGTCTGCATCTGGAGTTCCTGGCTCTGGTGCTCCCATTCTCATTCCTTCTTCCTCTCCTTCCTTTCCTTCCCCCCCCCCCCCGCTTGCAAATAAATTAATTTTTTAAAAAGAAGAGTGGCCAGAAGGGAAAGGACAGGCTACCCTTGGAGTAACAGATCTCTAGAGGCTGTACTGAAGAACACTAAGAACTGTCACCACCCACAGGCTGCATTTGCCTGCAGCCAGGACTCCTTTATAAGGCAGACTAAAATCATTGAGTCCACTTTGGCCTTGCCCACTTTTCTCACCAAGAAAGCCTTAAGCCAGGTATGGTGAGAGACCTATAACCCCAACATCTGGGGGTGCTGAGATAGGAGGATCAGGAGTTCCAGGCCAGCCTTGAACAAAGACCTAGTCAAATAAAGAAAGAAAACTCTGGAATTCTGCTCAAGTAGAATTTGGGGTGTGATTTGGGGAGTTGGGAAAACGAGAAGAGGCGATGGGGAAATGGCACCCTGTTCTGGGCCTCCTGGAGTCTCTTTAAGATCTGTCCCCATTAGGGGTATGCTGGAGGCTTCTTGCCTCTAACACTGTTGTTAATTTTACCTTCCGCCTTCCAGCCAATCAACAATGCTGACTTCATAGTGCCTGTAGAGATTGAAGGGACCACTCACCAGGTGAGCTGCCTGCCAGGCCACATCCAACCTTCTATGCCACTGAGGGCCTCTGTAATTTATAGGAAAATGTGGCTTGAATCTTCCATGGGTTGTCATCACATCCCCTCTCCCTTAGAGGCTTGCAGCACCACAGCCTCCCATGAGGTGATCTGCTGGGCCTATGATCCCTCCAGACTATTGAGGGGTAAGAGATGCACAAGACCCACAGCAAACAGCCAGGCTGTGAACTGATATTGAAGGAGGGCTGTCTACCCAAGGTGGATTTAAGAAAAGTAGAGAGAAGAGGTCAAGCCTGATGAGTGGCCAAGAAGAGGAAGGGCCTTGTTTGTGAAGGGTAGGGAGTGGCAGACTGCAGAGCTAGGAGGGGGCTGACTCAGGCCAAGAGGGGGTTGTGGTATCACATGCTGTATGACAGAGTGATGCTGATAAAAGGGATTTGGAGGAAATGCTCCTAGAAGTAAAGCACCTGCATAAGCTGATAGCAGGAAGCAATAGAGTGCAGACTATTGCTGGGGGAAGGGGCAGCCGAAGAACCTTTGAAAGCAAAATGTAAAGGATTGTGAAAAGTGGACACTGCTCCATGGTTGTGTTCTGTGAGGGCAAGAGTTTCTGTAAGTACCCTTGTCCGTGTCTGAAGGAGACCTGGACAGGCTGTCCCTACTGGAGCCAAGCACAGAAAGCTCCCAGAAGGCTGTGGCTGGATTCAAGTAATCCAGGATAGGCTGTTTCCATCTGTGAGGCCTATTCTTGATTACTTGTTTCTGGAGGCAGCTGATGGTCCACGGAAACAGCTCCTAGGACATGGTGTGTGTTTTTCTTCCTGAGCTTGGTTAGGGTTGGGACTGCTGAACCCATAGAAGTCTGGTGTCCAGGTAGTGCTAGCTGGGCCTGAGACAGAGGGTTCCAGCCATCTGGCTCTAGAGACTCGGTGGGGGTGGTGTCTGGGCCTGTTTTCCACTCTTCGGGAGGTAAGTGATGCTGCCTGCCTTAGCCTCGCAGCGTATTCCAACAAGCCACTGCTTCCTCTAGGTGTATGTGCTCAAGAGGCCTTACGTGGATGAGTTCCTGAGACGAATGGGGGAGCTCTTTGAATGTGTTCTCTTCACTGCCAGCCTGGCCAAGGTACCTGAGGGCAGGGGAGAATAGGAGCTGGTAGTGGCGGCTGCAGGTGGTCCCACTGCTGCCTGCTGGTCCTCAGGATGCCAAGGGAGCGCTGCTTCCAAACTAAGGCCTCGTCTCTCTTCCAGTATGCCGACCCTGTGACAGACCTGCTGGACAGGTGTGGAGTATTCCGGGCCCGCCTGTTCCGTGAGTCCTGTGTGTTCCACCAGGGCTGCTACGTCAAGGACCTCAGCCGCCTGGGGAGGGACCTGAGGAAAACCCTCATCCTGGACAACTCTCCTGCTTCTTACATCTTCCACCCGGAGAACGCAGTACGTGAACAGATAGGCCCCCATGGCACGAGGGACTGAGATGGGAGCGGACTGTGTGTGTCACCAGAGGAGCACACCACCTCAGGGTAACCTAGTAGCTACACACAGGTCCTGGCAGGAAGGGAAAGAGCAACAGATTGATATCACCTTTTTTCCTGCTCCAGGTGCCTGTGCAGTCCTGGTTTGATGACATGACAGATACTGAGTTGCTGAACCTGATCCCAATCTTTGAGGAGCTGAGCGGAACAGACGATGTCTACACCAGCCTTGGGCAGCTGCGGGCCCCTTAGCCTTCCTGCTTCCAAACAGCGGCCATCCCAGTAGGGGACTTTGCTACACTGTGCCTTTCTGATCAGCCTGACTGATCCACGGGTGGAAGCCGGGCGCCTCAGCAGGAGCCTGGAAGTAGTGAAGGGTGATGGGAAAGAGCTTAGGGTGGGATAGACGCTGAGTGGGCAGATCAGACCAGCAATATCCAGAACTGCCTGTACTCAGAGTGGGTTCCCGGGGTGTAAGTGTGGGTGTGTCTGTAGTGAACTGTGGTTCTGAGTGTCCAGGGTTTCAGTGGGAGAGAAGCTGAAAGATCAAGAATCTTCCCAAGTCAGTGTCTCCTCTCCTGTCATCCTGTGACCATTGAGCTTTATGGGGATGAAGACCATCCCAGGCTCTATTGCCAAACTATGGCCTGTCTTCAGTGTCACAGGCCTGTGCCAAGGAGAAGGGAGGGGCCTAGGGCCTACTTTCAAATACCCCAGGAACACACCTTTCTGAAAATGCAGAACTTTCTCCAGCCAGCTGCTGCAGACAGAAAGATCCCATGGTCTCCAGGAACACCACCATTGCTCTCACACAGCCATCAAGTGCCGTGGGCCTCTGCGTCTCCCAAGGCTCGGCACTTACTAAGCCTACCTTTCTCGCTACCCAGCCATAGTCTTGCTCCTGTGAGGAAGGATGTCTCCTCGCTGCCCTGGAAGAGGACAGATAACTGATTTCCGTTCTTTTGACTCTAGTTTAAAATTCTCTTTCTAAATTTGGAGTGGTGGGCCTGGTTTGTTTCAGCAAAGCTGCAGTCCTGGGCCTGAGATGAACGTGGGAGGTGCTGGGGTGCAGGGAAGACATGTCTCCGAAGCAGAATGTGTCCCCTTCCTTGTAGTTCAGCTGAGCTGCTTTCTGAAGATCTGCCCTTCAGGGATTCTCTGTGCTTGTGCAAGGACATTCGCTCCAAAAATTAGGAAGGGCTGACCAGCTGCCCGGTCCTTTCTGCCTGGGTAGGGCTCTTATGGTGTCTTCCCTGGGGCCCGTCCTCGCTGAGCCTGTTCATTCCAGCCTTCATTCTTCCTGGCCATGTGAGACTTTTCCAGGGCTAGGGGAGTAGGTGTTGCTGTCATTTGATTTGCCAACCTAATGCACATGCCTCCTGCCTCCAGTACCAGGAGGGAAGGAGGCACTCAGACCTGCATTCAGGAGGTCTCTTGCTCTCAAAGGTTCTTCATAGTGAATGCTTTAAAAATAAGTTACAAAACGGGAGTTTCCCCCAAGTGGAAAACCAAAGGGGAAGTGTTGTAATTGGGAGCACAAGGGGGTCCTCAACAAAGAGCCCCACCTCAGCGTCACTGCCTTAACCATGGCCTTACCCAGGGCCGGGTAAGTTTCTCTCTCCCCTCTTTCTGGGTAGGAGTTCCTGTCCCCATCACCATCTTCCCTAGAGGCAGGTGTCCTAGAACACCACCCACTCAGGATTCATACAGTTAACCCTTTTAAGTTTCCACACACTAAGTCAAAGTCAGCCTCAGGAACTAACCAGTTTCGAGAAAGCAGGGTGTGGAGCTCAGTGTTCTGAGTGGTAGCTGGCTGCTGGCATCTCTCTAGCGTTGTGGCTCCTTCCCTCCTCGTGTCAAGGCTCTGAGGACTTGTCTTTCTCTTTGGTGACACAGAGGTGAAACAAGAGTTCCCAAGTTCATGCCATTTCCCCTAGCAGCATTTTCTGGTGCCTATGGGGTCCTGCCACAGGTAATGAGAAGAGGGCTCCAGGTGCTAGCCAGGAACACCAGCTTCTGGAGGAACGCAGCTGCAACTGTAGGAGAGGCCGTTGGCCAAGTGGTCTGCCCTTGGCCCAGCCAAACTCTTCTGACTAAGCAATAAGAGGCTCAAGGCTGGTGGAATTTTAAGAAACCCTTTTTGTTCTTAGAATCTCCACGTTTCCTCCTTGTGGAGGAAGACCCTGTGCCACCACTCCAATTGGTCAGACTTGTCCATGTGCTTGGAGTGTGACCGGTGGCTTGGAGGGAGTGCCCCGCTGCTTCCACGTGAAATCTCCACTTTGTAGGCCCTGCTGTCGTCGCCACCTGGTTTTCTACAGAGGTGCCATCCCCACTCCTCAAACCTAAACAGGATCTTTCCATGCAGACCAGAGTCAGCCGAAAATCCGTCCTTGCTGTCCTCTTGCTAGTTTCTCTCAGGGGAAGCGAGGCTTGCAGAAGCTGCTGCTCCGAGGAATCAGGTGATCCACTTTTGGAAAGACTGAGGGGAGCCAGTTCATCTCAGGCTGTCACAGGGCTTGCCGCCAGCTCTCCCCAGTTCAGATTGGTCTTTGGGAGTCAATAAGCCACCAAGCCTGGTGTCAGCGTGGATTTAAGCCAGGCCAGGAGTTTGCCCACCTGCAGGTTCAGTTCTTTAAGGTGCCTCTTCAGGGACACAGTGTGTCTCTCTGATTGGGCTTCTAAGTCAAAAGCCTGATGTTCGTGTCCCTCTTATAGGGGGAGCTTTGGACACAGGACTAGTTTGGTCAAGGGCCAAGTGAGGATTTCTACTCTGCACATTGTAGAGGGAACACTGCAGGCCCGTGAGCCCCTTACTAGGAAGGTTGAGTGAATTTGCCTTCGGTTAACCTGGATGAAAATGTCTACCCCAGCCCCGCCTGTTAACAGTGGCCCAGAGAAGCTGCTTTATATTAAAAGCATGGGAGTCTCAGGGAAGTTTTTCCCTGGGACATGGACGCCATGCAGTTCTGCGTCCCTAGGCCTCGTTAGTGGGGCAGCAGCCCACCTGCTAATTGACGATGGTAAGCCCATTTGCCTGCTTAACCATGGCTGTCCTTCAGTCATCATTTTTGTAAATGGGGGGCTTAGTTTTGTCTTTTATTTTTTTTATTTTTTTTGGACAGAGTCTAATGTATCCCAGGCTGGCCTCGAACTTGCTATGTAGCCGAAGATGGCCTTAAACTTCTGATCCTCTTTCCTCTGCCTCTGAGTGCTGGGATTCCTGGTGTGTGCCACCACACAGCAGGGCTTCCTGTGTGCTAGCCAGGCAAGCACTCCAACTGAGCTACAGACCCAGCCCCCTCCATATAGTCAACCAGGGGAGAGGAGGTCAGAGGTTATGGCTAGCTGCCCCACTCCTGTAATGTGGGGCCTGCCTCTGGGGCAGCCCCTTCCCCTAATGCTGGTGAACTTCTTTGCCTGGCATTATCCTATGTTTGCCCATTCCCCTTTCAAGATGCCATTTGGAGGGGAGGGGTCTGCTTCCCACCATGACTGGGCTGTGGGAATCTGACTACCTTGCTTTCATGATTTGATAAACTTGTATTCAAAAACTTGAAATGTAGGACACACCATTAAGTGTTTATATTTTTGGAATATTTGTATTACAATTAATTAATAAAAGCTGGTTTAAAAACCTCTCCAAGCTGCCTTCTTACACCATCACTGCTTATTTGGGTACTCTGAACACTACCCTTCTTCCCTTATGGCCCTTTGGTCATGAACCTGGAGCACCTGGTCAAGGTTACAGTAATAGACTCCATTAGCTCTTCCTGGCCCCATTTGGAGACAACTCCATCACCACCCAGGTGCTTAAAAAGCATATGCTTGATGTCCTATTGACTGCTGGGCACAAATCGAAGTCCTAAGAGAATTGGACTCTCCATTCTCCTGCCAAACGGGTACCTCAAGTACTGATTGGACCAAGGATGACTGGTAGAGACTCCAAGGAGCTAAAGCCTGCTAACCCCTCTCCCAGGGAGGCCCTGGCAGCCTGGGTGTGCAGGCCTCTCAGCATAACACATTCATATCTACAGTATAGCAAATTTCATATCCTCCCTCCCTCTTTCTGCATTATTGATGGGCTGTGCACTTTAAAAAAAAATCAATAGATCAGGGCGTGGAGCCGGAGTTAAAAGAAGCCTTTAGAAGTCTGCTCTTGTTTTTGCTGTTTTGAATAGGAACAGATAAAGCTTTCCCTCTGCTTTGAATAAGTCAAGCCCAGGGCTAGGTTGACCATGATTGGCCAGAGCTAGGAAAATGAAGTTATGATGCAAACACAAGCAAATAAAACCCCAGCGTCTGTGTGGCCATTGCTCAGCTGATGCTGCAGGGCCTGGAGCCTCCTGCTTTGGGTAGTTTGTCAGTACCACACTTGCTGCTTACTTGCCAGAGACCGGGAGAGAAGGCAAGGTAAGACTTGGTGGATGGGTGCTTGTCAGTTACCAATCTACTGAATCGGGCAGAAAGGAACGTTGGACATTCTTTGGTTTTGTCTTCTGGGTTGAGGCTTTTGGAAGATTGAACCTGGAGTTTTAGACTAGTTTTGCAAACTTCCTGTTAAGAAATAGATGACCTTTTTAGAGCCCACTGACTAGATGGGGGTACATTTTCAGATTGGGGGAAAGACTAGACCCTTCCCATCTGTTCCTCAGAGAAGGCATGGTTCAAGAGAAGTTTAAACCAGCTTCATCTGCTTGAGCTGCATTCATAGGGGAATGAGACCAAGAGCCACTGGCTTTGAATTTGAATTTCAAAACTGCATCCTATGATCTCTACAGTTCTAGGAGAGACACAGAAGCCCAGGTTTAGGGGACTTGAATGCTGCAGGTAGAATCTTGCTGGCTCTCTGGGTGTGGCAGTTCCTGCATTTGGGGGTCTGTAACCCAGTGAGCTCCTTCCGGTTTCAAAGTCCCTACTGGGAAATGGGGCTACATAGGAGCCCTGAAACTCAAGAGTGCTAATGCCCCTGGCTCTCGCTTCTACCAGGTTGACCAGGGAATCATGGCCCTAGTTCCCTTCCCTGGTTGGGTCATGCGTTGGACTTGAGTGACCAAAAACCAGGGTTTGATGAAGACCTAAACATATCTCCTAGCCCTTGGCACAGGGTGGGGCAGCACCCAGTCATCATCCTGCGGTTCTGCTTTAGCCTGGCTCTATTGGTGCACAAAAGGACTTGGCTCTTTGGTGGTTTTTTTTTTTTTTTTTTTTTTTTTTTTTTTTTTTTTTTTTTTTTGGTCAAACTCTACTAGGTAATGGCACCTGCTCTCCAAACCTGGTTTTTATCCACCAAGGCTCAAGAAAAGAATGGTCGACATGCTCTCTTGTTTTGTTTAAAGGGTGGGGCAGCGCTTGGGATGAGCCCAGGGCTTCAAACATGCTAGGCAAATGGTTCACCACTGAGCTCTGCCCCATCCCCAGACATGATTCTTTGTTTCGTTTGTTTTTCAAAGCAGGGTTTCACTCTAGCCCAGGCTGACCTTGAACTCACTCTGTAGTGCCAGGCTGGCCTCAAACTCACAGTGATCCTCCTACCTCTGCCTCCTGAGTGTACCACCATGCCTGGCTGACATGATTCTTTTAACAAGTCCAGTATACCACCAAATAGTAAAACGATACATGCAGTGTCTCCCCTCCCCTGTGCAATTTTGGTTTTTAATCCTACATAAATCCCATCCTTTTTCATTTGTCTCTTGGGAGAAACAAATCTAGCATTCATTAGTTAGATGCACTGCTGGCTGGGAAGGCATGTACATAACACTAACAAGTGACCTTGGACTCAAGCCACCCTTGATTAAAGGATCCCCTGGAACTTACTACCTCATTCTACCTCCTCAGCCTGCCTTGTTCAACACTTGGAAGCTGGAGACCTCCATGTTCTCCAAGGGCAACTCTGGAAGCCAGGGCACAAGGAAGCCATCTGCCTACAGACAAGGCCAGGCCACACCCATCTTCCCTGCTTGCACGCTGTGCCCTTTGTCCCAGGCCCTGCCTTGTTACTTTACTTCTGCAAGGCCCACGGAATGTACCAATCATGACACCAGCAGGAAGGGTTGTCATAGTTTGAGAACAGTTTACTGAAAAAAGGAGCGAGCTAGAGCAAGACCCTACCTCGAAAAACGAGAGAGAGAGAGAGAGAGAGAGAGAGAGAGAGAGAGAGAGAGAGAGAGAGAGAGAGAGAGAAAGGAGGAAAGAAGCAAGGGAGGAAAAAGGTTAAAGTTGGGAACAAGTTAGAAGTGACTGTGGAGGGATCCCGAGCCAGGAATCTGGGAAGAGTGTGAGGGAAGAAGCTCTGTTTGGAGATATTTTTTTTTTTCTGATTAGATTTTGTGTCTAGGAACCACTGGACTTACTGAAGTTTAGAAAGGGTGATAGCATGTGAAATGTAGCTAAAAGTACAGGTCAGATACAAGAAGAAGTGGTTATGGAGCTGAGTCTAGGGGTACACACTTGTAATCTCAGCACTCCAGAGGCTGAGGGCAGAAGGTACTTGAAGCCAGCCTGGGCTACATGGTTAGATTGAAAAAAAAAATCAAATGTGGATCTCATTATAGTGTGCGCCCTTGGACAAGTCATTTACCTCTCTACACTTCAACTTGATTACAAGGTGATATGAAGGAAATGCTGCAGTGCCTGAGAATTAAATGAGCTCATGTGTTGGAAAGTGAATCAGCACAAGGCTTAATTAACATTTATCACCCCTCTAGGAAACATTCATTGCTAGTACCAGGACTAAAAATATTGTTTTTTATTTGAAAGAGGGTATGGGTTACCAGGGCCTCCTGCCACTCTAAACAAACTCCAGATACATGGGCCACTTTGTGTATCTGTCTTTACATGGGTACTGGGGAATCAAACCCTGGCCTTCAGGCTTTGTAAGCAAGCACCTTCTAACTGCTAAGCTTGGGTCTCGCTCTAGCCCAGCCTGACCTGGAATTCACTATGTAGTCTCAGGGTGGCCTCCAACTCATGGTGATCCTCCTACCTCAGCCATCTGAGTGTTGGAATTAAAGGCCTGTGCCACCATGCCTGGCTCTTTTTCCCCCCCTAGGCAGACTCACTTGAGCCCAGGCTGACCTGGAACTCACTGCAATCTTCATACCCCTGTGTGTTATCACACCTGGCTCTTTTTTTTTTAATTGAGAACTTTAATATATAAGCATATTGCAAATTGGTCATATTCCCATCAGGTTGCTCTTATGTCCCCACCCCACTGTCTGCATTCCATTGAGAGCCCTCCTCAGTGGGGTTATCAATAGTCACTGTGAGGGCATGAATGTACCAGTCTCTGTGGGTCGGGGAACAATTCCTCAGAGTACACACCCTGTGGTCCTTATAAGCTTTCCACCTTCTTTTTGGCAACGATCCTTGAGTTTGGGCTGGAATGTTAAAAGTGTCTTTTAGTGTCTAGCGCTCAGCAGCCTCTGATTTTCTGTTTTGATGTTTTGAGTCTCCTCAATGCCTGCTGCTTGCTTTCCTGGAGGAGGCTCTCAGGTTAGTAGTGAGAACAGCATTCATATTTAATCTGCAACTTCCTCTGTAATGTTTCCTGGGTCCTGGCAAATGTGACAGAGATGATTCCTATCATGTCGGGCAACCAGCTTTCTTTTCTTGTCATTCTGATGGGTCTCCCCAATATTCACTGCCATCTGTAAAATGCAGATTCTTGCCAGATGTAGTGGTGCACGCCTTTAATCCCAGCACTTGGGAGGCAGAGGTAGGAGGATCGCCGTGAGTTCAAGGCCAGCCTGAGACCACATGGTGAATTCCAGGTCAGCCTGGGCTAGAGTGAGACCCTACCTCAAAAAAACAAGTTCTTTAGCCAAGAGCGAGAGCAGCATGCAACAAAAGAGAAACATAGACAGAGGACTGTTTTTAAAATGTATTTAATCATTTTAATATTTATTTGTGAGGGGAAAGAGAGAGAATTGGGTACATAAGGGCCTCCAGCTTGCAAACTCCAGATGCACGCACCACACTGTGCATCTGGCTTTACATGGGTATTGGGGAATCAGACCTGGGCTGACCTTTAACCTCTGAACCATCTCACCAGCCACCAGAAAACTTTCAAAAAATTTATTATTTATTTGTAAGCAGAGGGAGAGAGAGAAAGGGGGAGAGAGAGAGAATGGGCACACCAAAGCCTCTAGCCACTGCAAACAAACTCCAGATGCATGCACCACTTTGTGCAAATAGCTTTTTTTTTTTTTTTTTTTGTGCAAATAGCTTTTATGTTGGTACTGGGAAATTGAACCTGGGTTGTTAGGCTTTCAGGCAATGCCTTAACCATTGAGCCGTCTCTCTGGCCCCAGAAGACTTTTTGATGTGCATAATCTCTCCTTACCAGAACTCTCAACCAAGTAAGTGGAAGATGAGAAGCGGAAGTGGGGTGGGTTAACCAGTCTCATCATTTCAACTTGAACAAGTCATTCCCCTACCATAGTACATGGTGGCAGATACACCAGAGATAGATAGCAAGATGGCTGGTGAGTCTGGTATCTTAGGAGAAACAGCAGATCCCTGTCCACTGAAAGGGGCATCACCTCTGGCTCTCCTGTTTCAGTTCTGGGAAGACAAACACTATGTCTCTGAGCAGCGCCTTCAGGGCTGTGGGCAATGACCCTGGGATCATCACCTGGAGAATCGAGGTGAGCTGAGTGAGAGACATTTGTGTCTGCTGGGATCTGAGTCTACAGCCTGTGAGGGGCAGGCTTTCCCGTCCTTGTGCCTACCTGGTGCTCAAAACAGGTGGCAATCAGAGACAGTTCTGTTAGCCCTTGAAAGCAGGGCCTCAAAGCAAAAATTAGCTTGTCATTTATCCAGCCATCTGCTCAGTGAGTCTACACTTCCAGTAAATGCCTTGGAAAGATGTCCCCTCCCAGGAGCCTCCAGGCTACCAGCCAAAGAAACAAAACATGTCTTCTTCAGGACAAGCTGGTTCAACAAGGTGGAGCTACACAGATGGGCCCTCCACACCTTGGGCCTGGTCCCCTCTGGATGACTATGAGCTCTGGCCTGGGTAGACCTGCCAGATGTGAGGATACCCCCAGCCCCTCCACCCAGTCAGTTGCTGCAGCATAAACCCTACAGATAATGCCTCCTTCACCCTCAATTAGGAAGGGCAAGTACATATGTCACAGCTCTCCAGCCAGCCTCTCAGAGCTTGCGGAATGGCCCCCGCCACTTCACAGTATTTTAAAGCTCCCCATTTACTTAAACATGAATGAGCATATGAAAATTATGTACTGGCCGGGCACAGCGGTGCACGCCTTTAATCCCAGCACTCCGAAGGTAGAGATAGGAGGATCTCCATGAGTTCAAGGCCACCCTGAGACTACACAGTGAATTCCAGGTCAGTCTGGGCTACAGGGAGACCCTACATAAATCCCCCACCTTTTTTTAAAAAAAAGAAAAATAATTTTAATGTTCTCCTGGATTCTGCATTTAAACTTTCTTATATCAGTACATGTGGTAATTGAATATATATTGTTAGGACTTTCTGGTGAAAAGTAGACCTAAAAATGGTTAATACCCATAGTTTAGGAAACACATATAAGTATGGCTGCAGGTTTACAATTAGAAAGAAGGATAATCATTTACATCTGAGCTGGGACAAATAGAACATGGAGTGACAAATCAGGACCCCAATCTAGACTCTGAATACAGGGCACTCAGCATGCAGTGCCACATGCCACTGGCACGAGTACACAAAGGGAGATATTTCAGGCACACAGTACGAGATGAGACCAAACAGGACATGGGTGGCCAGGGGACATGAATGCAGGACAGGACCCAGGATGGTGTGGGCAGGTCAGGGGGACGTCATCTTCCTCCCCTATCACCTGTGCCACATGACTGAGGAGAGGGAGGCTGTAGTAAAGGGAGGAGGGAGTGCGGCTGCTGTATTCCCTTGTCCTTCCAGAAAATGGAGCTGGCGCTGGTGCCCCTGAGTGCCCATGGCAACTTCTATGAGGGAGACTGCTACATCGTCCTCTCGGTGAGCATTCTCCTCCATGTCCCTCCATGTCTCTGAAAGCACGTTCCTGGGCTGGGGAGGAAAGAAAGAGGGGTCCTGACATGTGTCTCAGTTCTTCCTCAAGGCCATCATTAGGCCTGGGGCTGTAACTGTGCATCCGAAGGTGGTGTGGTTCCTCCTCTGATCCCCATTCTAAATTGCCCATCAGTAGCACTTGTCCCTCAGGAAGAAGACCAGACATACAAGGCCTATCTCTAGCCTCACCGTGCTCACTGGAAGCCAGGTGTAGTGGTGCACACCTATAATTCCAGTACTCGGGAGGGGGAGGAAGGAGGAGCAAGGATCACCATGAGTTCAAGGCCAGGCTGGGCTAGAGTGAGGAAAAGGAAAGGGTTAGGGATGGTGGCACACACTTGCAGTCCCAGCACTTGGGAGGAAGCAGCAGATGGATCAGGCGTTTAGACCAGCCACACTATAGGGTTTGAAGCCAGCCTAGGCTACATGAGATCCTGTAAAATAAAATAAAAAATAAAAGCCAAAAAAAACTGAAGGGTGCTGGAGAGATGGCTCCGCAATTAAAGGTGCTTGCTTGCAAAACCTGTCAGCCTGAGTTCAATTCCCCAGTACCTAAGGTCACAAGGTGGTGCATGTATCTGGAGTTCATTTGCAGCAGTAACTCCAGCATACATCCCCCATCATAAATAAAAATATTTAGCCAGGCCAGGTGAGGTGGCGCATGCCTTTAGTCCCAGCACTCGGGAGGCAGAGGTAGGAGGATCACTGTGAGTTCAAGGCCACCCTGAGACTACACAGTGAATTCCAGATCAGCCTGGGCTAGAGTGAGACCCTACCTGAACCCCCCCCCAATTTTTTTTTCGAGGTAGGGTCTCACTCTAGTCCAGGCTGACCTGGAATTCACTATGTAGTCTCAGGCTGGCCTCGAACTCACAGCGATCCTCCTACCTCTGCCTCCCGAGTGCTGGGATTAAAGGCGTGCGCCACCATGCCCGGCCCCCCCCAAAATTTTTTTTAAAGTGCTCATTCTAAGTAGAGGAAATACCCAGCATGAGCAGTGCTGATAGAGCCACACAGAGGTGCAGGTCAGCTATATAATGAAGGGAGACCTGTAAGCTAAGCCTACAAGCCTACTGAGAGAAAATTCCCCATTGGTACCCACTAATGTGAGGAACTAAAAGCTGTCTGCTTCCCAAATGTGGGCAGAATCGGGGCTGCCAAAGCCTGCACCTCCACATTAGGTCAGTACAGGGTTCAGGACCACCCTAGTTTGCACTGCAGGGATGCAGAAGTGCTGCTCATGAGACAGTCTTGCTCAGGGCAGGACACGAGCTCTTGCATGTGTCACACCAGAGGGGAGGAGAGTGGGCCCTGACCTGATCGGACTCCACCGGCTTCATCCTAGACTCGGAGAGTGGGCAGTCTGCTCTCCCAGAACATCCACTTCTGGATCGGCAAGGACTCAACCCAGGATGAACAGAGCTGTGCGGCCATCTACACCACGCAGCTGGATGACTACCTGGGGGGAGGCCCCGTGCAGCACCGGGAAGTCCAGTACCACGAGTCTGACACCTTCCGTGGCTACTTCAAGCAGGGCATCATGTGAGTAGTGACATAGTTTACAGAAGAGGAAGCCTAAGGGGCCAAGATGCATATGAAGAAAGTAAACAAACCACTTGCACCTGTCAGACTAGCACAAACTAGAGCAAGGTGGTACCCAATGCTGGGGAGGATGTGGAGAACCAGAGCCTCCTATTCTGCTGCTGGGAACGTGGGCTGGCACTGAATACGTCTTTTTGAGGCAGGGTCTCATTCTAGCCTAGGATGATCTGGAACTCACTTTGTATCCCAGGCTGACCTTGAATTCATGGCAATCCTACTTGTGCCTCCAGAGTGCTGGGATTAAAGGTGTGCATCACCATGCCTGGCAGGCTCTACATACTGAAAAGTAAATGATGCCACTCTGGCATATCCTATTTCTGGTGTATAACTCAGAAACAGAATTCTTCACACACTCAGGTCCATTAGGGTCTATGAATCAAAATGTTCCCAACAAAACGTTAATGGCGGTGGAAGCTGTGGGCAGTGTAGGTGTCCAGCACAAGGAGACTGGACATGCACACCAGAAGCAACAGGTTAAATCCACACCTAGCACACATGAACACATCTCACACATGTGGTGCCTTGTGAACAAAGAAGCAGACTGAAATACAAAGCAGAATGCCAACTTCTGTTTTACAAAAATAATGCGCACAAGCAACAGGACACATTTTTCTTGGGGTGAAAGAAGGACATGAAACCTGGGGCAGGAGAGGAATGCAGTTGCGTGCAGGTAAAAGCAAACGCAGTCACAGCATGAGAGGGATTGGGAAGGTCTGTGATGATAACGTTCCATGAGGAGATTAAAAACCAAGAGGAAATCCCAGCAACGCTACCTTGAAAAATAAAAACAAAACAACAACAAAAAAACCCCACATAGCGTGTTGGTGCACACTTGTCCCAACACCACACAGTCACCAGGGAACCTCAAGACTGCTGCTGCAGCTGTCCCGTCCCCCCCACTCCCAAGGTAGGGTCTCGCTCTAGCCCAGGCTGACCTGGAATTCACTATGTAGTCTCAGGATGGCCTCAAACTGATGGCGACCCTCCTACCTCTGCCTCCCTGAGTGCTGGCATTACAGGCGTGTGCCACCACACCCAGCCTGCAGCTGTGTTTTTGAAGTGTAGGATGCCTGGTTTGGTGCCAAGGGTAGAAGAGCTGGTTCCTGGGGTGGGTAGTCTTTTTTTTGGGGGGGGGTAGTCTTTTTTAAAAAATATTTTATTTATTCATTTTCAAGCAGAGAGAGAGAGAGAGATCTAGGGCCACCACCTTGTGGGTCTGGCTTATGTGGGACCTGGGGAATTGAACCCGGGGCCTTAGGCACTGGAGGCAAGTGCCTTAACCTCTGAGCAATCTCTCTAGCCCTGGGGTGGGTAGTCTTAAGGCCATGGTATCCTTAATGTTTCTGCCTCTGTCTGACTTGTATCCCTCTCCCCATTCCACACTGATACAATCCTAGAACAAGCCCTTCATTCAATAGGGTCTACGGCAGAATTCCTTTGGTTGATGGCAGCTTCTCATTGTAGTATCTCGGTTGAAACGTCACTTCAGAGAAGACAGCCCTGGCCTCTCAGTCACCCAATGTACTTGTGGGGCAACAAGAGTCATGTACACTTACTCTTGTCATCACCCACATGGGCAGACTGCATGTACATCTTTCCCAACAGTCTCCCTAGAACCTAGCACATAGCAGGTGCTCAACACATAATCTAATGACTGTTCCCTCAGTTACAAAAAGGGGGGTGTGGCCTCTGGGATGAAGCACGTGGAGACCAACACCTATGATGTGAAGCGGCTGCTACACGTGAAGGGGAAGAGAGACATCAGAGCCACTGAGGTGAGTCTTAACCACTGACTGCCCTGTCCCAGCACTCCTCCCCTGGCACCGAAGAGCCGGCTCCCCACAAGGTTGACCTCATACACGCAGGTGGACATGAGCTGGGACAGTTTTAACCGAGGCGATGTCTTCTTGCTGGACCTCGGGAAGGTCATCATCCAGTGGAACGGCCCCGAGAGCAACAGTGGGGAACGACTGAAGGTCTGGCTCTTTCTCATCTTCGAGACCGCTCCTGATCCTCAGCCCTGGTCATGGGGCTGGGCTCTCTCAGGCCCCTTTTCCTTTCTCCTGCATTGTCCCCAAGATCCCAGATCAACTGCCACGTTAGAGTAGACTCCGTCTTGCAGATAGGCTTAAGGGTATTACTTACTCAAGGGATCCTCACCATCAGAGAAACTCTGAGGCTGGGATCCTACCAGAAGCATCAGGAAGACAAGGTTGCCAGGTGACTGAGTTCTTCCTTGGGTGTCTTGGACAGGCTATGCTTCTCGCAAAGGACATTCGGGACAGAGAACGAGGGGGCCGAGCTGAAATAGGAGTGATCGAGGGAGACAAGGAGGCGGCCAGCCCAGAGCTGATGACAGTCCTTCAGGACACCCTTGGCCGACGCTCCATTATCAAGCCTGCGGTCCCCGATGAAGTCATGGATCAGCAGCAGAAATCAAATATCATGCTGTATCAGTGAGTATGTCACCCGGCTGGGCTGCTGGCTTGAAGCTGGGTGTAGGGAGGTGAAAAACAGGCATGCAGCTTGGCTCCTAGCTTTGGATGCAGACATCTGCCATCCATTCTCCTAGAAGGAGCTCAGAGCACCCTCCCCTCCCTCTCTGGGCAGCTTCTGTTACTGTTGAAAAGACTCCTGACACCTTGGGGAGACACTTCCTGTATTCTGGAGTATTTATGTCATGTCCTGTATTCGGGACATGACAAGGATAGTTTGGCAGAGAGATACACAGAAGTCTCCTTCAGAGAACAAAGTACACACTCCTGTCTGCATTCAAGTGGGGTCTTTTAAAAATATATATATTTTGCTGGGCGTGGTGGCGCACACCTTCAGTCCCAGCTCTCGGGAGGCAGAGGTAGGAGGATCATTGAGGCCAGCCTGAGACTACATAGTGAGTTCCAGGTCAGCCTGGGCTATAGCGAGACCCTACCTCAAAAAACAAAACAATATATATATATTTGTGAGCAGAGGGAAGGAGGGGGTATGGTAGGGACCCTTGCCACTGAAAACCAACTGCAGATATGCAGCTTCATGTAGTTGGGAATTCAACACCAGATTTTGCCAGCAAGTGCCTCTACCACTAAGCCATGTCCCCAGTCCATGGGTCTTTCTTAAGAAATCAAACTCTACCCAGAAACTCCACACTAAAACATTACGCTAGCTATAGATGTTTTGCAAAGAAGAGGTGCAATCTACCACTCCACTTCTCCAGGGTCTCGGACTCAGCTGGGCAGCTGGCAGTCACAGAGGTGGCCACAAGGCCCCTCGTCCAAGACTTGTTGAACCATGATGTAAGTAGAGACACAGGGGGCTTATCTTGGGGAAGCCAGGCATGGCTTCAAATGCAGCCCCTGGGCAGCATCCTTCCTCTGCTTCTCCTTGATTACTTTAGGACTGCTACATCCTGGACCACAGTGGAGCCAAGATCTACGTATGGAAAGGCAAGGGAGCTACAAAGGTTGAGAAGCAGGCAGCCATGTCCAAAGCCCTGGTGAGCTGCAGATGTGCAAACTACTCAGATCATTCTGCCAGTGTCACTGATGGTGTGTGGCAAGGCACTCAAGCAGACAAGCTGGGATTCAGATGCAGGCTTCACCTTTTCCAGCTGAGTGTTCTAGGCAAGACCACTGAACTCTAAGCCTAGCTTCCTGGACTCTAACTAGGAGTTAGTGCCCAGGGGTATTGTAAGTGTTCGAGTACTCAGGGCAGGGTTGGTTAGATTTCTCAGCGGTTAAGACACTTGCCTGCAAAGCCTAACAACCCAGGTTTGATTCCTCAGTACCACATAAAGCCAGATGCACAAGGTGGCACATGCTTCTGGAGTTCATTTGCAGCAGCAAGAGGCCCTGATGTGCCCATTCTCTCCCCCCTCAGTCTTTATTTGCAAATAAACAAATAAAATTTTTAAAAAGTACTCAGGGTAGGACACCAAACACAACCCCTTGCTCTATGGAAGGTGCTGTTATTACTGAAAGAGATCTCACACATCCAGATCCTTATCCTCAAGGAGCTTAAGATATTTGTGCAGTAAATGCACTTGAAAGCAACAAATGAGCAAATCATTAGAATATAAATAGTTACATAAGAACATAACATAGCCTTGCAAAATCAATTAATAATCATGATTTTGGTATGGTAATGAAGAAGCACCAAAATGTTTTCTTTCTTCTTTCCTTCCTTCCTTCCACACATCCATCCATCCATTTATCCATCCATCCTTTCTTCTCTTTCCCTTCCTTTCATTTTTTGGGTTTTGTGTGTGTGTGTGTGTTTGAGATAGGGTCTCTCTAGCCCAGGCTGACCTGGTGCTCACTCTGTAGTCTGGGCTGGTCTCAAACTCACAGCAATACTATTTCCTCAGCCTCCCAAGTGCTGGGAGTATAGGCATAAACAATCACACCCAGTTATCCAGTCATTTTAAAAAAATTTTTATTTATTTGCAAGCAGAGAGAGATAGAAGAGAGAAAGAGAGAATGGACACACCAGGGCCTCCAACCACTGCAAATGGACTCCAGATGCATGCATCACTTTGTGCATCTGGCTTTACATAGGTACTGGGGAATCCAGTCTTTTTTTTTTTAAGGCAGGTAACTTGGTTTTTAGAAGTGAGTGGATAGGGGAATCCTACCACCTGGCTTCAGAGAAGTGAATAACAGATGAGCAAAGACCTTGTGCATTCCCTGACTGACTTGACTTTGGATGGGGTGGGGTCCAGGACTTCATCAAGATGAAGGGCTACCCCAGCAGTACCAATGTGGAGACTGTCAACGATGGTGCTGAGTCAGCCATGTTTAAGCAGTTGTTCCAGAAGTGGTCAGTGAAAGACCAGACCACAGGCCTGGGAAAAACATTCAGCCTTGGGAAAATTGGTAAGATTGCCCCCTCTTACCAACTGGGACTCTAGAAAGGCATGCTGGCTTCTCACTAACTTGGCTTTTCCCTACCCTTCCCTTGCAGCTAAAGTTTTCCAGGACAAGTTTGATGTGTCTCTGCTACACACCAAGCCAGAGGTGGCTGCCCAGGAAAGAATGGTGGATGACGGCAATGGGAAGGTTGAGGTGAATCTGGGAGGGCAGCATGGACCCTCTGTTTCTGCTATAGGAACAGATGGGCCCTGGCTCTTTGGCTTTTCCTCCACAATGCTCTGGGGTAGTGGGAGGCACATCCCTCAATGGGTTACTACTTGGCAGACAGATTCAAATCATTGCTCAGTTTGCAAAGACCCAGCTGCATGACAGGAGACATTGGACTGGTGTGACCCTGTTCTCAGCATTCAAATCATGCAAATGTGAGGGGGAGGGAACACGTGGGATACACACCTGGGTTCTCTATTCCCAGTCCCTTCAGGTTGCACTCTTTGGACATGATGTCCCTACGTGGGGACCTGTGTTGTCTTGTGTATCCAGGTCTGGAGAATTGAGAACCTGGAGCTGGTCCCCGTGGAACACCAGTGGTATGGCTTCTTCTATGGGGGAGACTGCTATCTGGTTCTCTACACATATGAGGTGAACGGGAAGCCCCATTACATCTTGTACATCTGGCAGGTAGGCTAGGTGTAAGCTCTCAGCTTTGGATCTTCTGGGTGCTTCTTTGACCATTGGGTTGGGGTCCACCACTCCTCTCTCATCACTGCAGGGTCGCCATGCCTCACAGGATGAGCTGGCAGCTTCAGCCTACCAGGCCGTGGAGGTGGATCGGCAGTTTAATGGGGCCCCTGTGCAGGTTCGTGTCAGTATGGGGAAGGAGCCACGCCACTTCATGACCATCTTCAAGGGAAAGCTGGTAATCTATGAGGTGAGTACCCACAGATAAAATTACACCCTAAACAGGAATTCTCAGAGCTAGCAAGCCAGTAGGGAGCTCCTGGAGAAGTGAGGGGTGGGATGAAAACAAGGTTTGGCTTGGACACAAAGAAGGGGGTTACTGCGAGATGCTCAAGAGAATCCAAGATACCTAGCTAGGGCTCCAAGTCCACACCACTGCTGAGTGTTCATGGTCGTTCACAATCTGAGTCATATGACCTATCAGATACAGTAGCCTCAGCTCCTCAACTTGAACCCTTCTGACACTGGTACCACTAACCCACCACCAAAACCTGCCCCTTCAAGTCCAAGGCCCACTTCTTCCATGGGCCTTGGCTGAAGCATTGGCAGGTAATACCTATGCCATATGCTAGATATCGTACAAGTCTGGGGTCAAGTCCTAGTCTTCTCATTTCTGAGCCAGCTTCTGCATCTATTTTCCCATCTGTACTGTGGAATAATAATACCTACTTCATAATTATTCTGAGGGCCAATGAGGTGATGATAAGGCACTGGAGCCTGGCACATGATGATGTTCTCAGAATGACAGCTAATGTTGCTGGTACCATAACCTTCTGGGTCCGTGGGTTAGTTAGGGAGTTGCAGCGAGCATCAACTCCCTATTCGCCCACGGGGCTGGGTGAGCAGAGGCTTGGAATAGCTGTGAGCCGACGAGAGATGAGATTCTCGGGAAAATGCGGCAGTGGGCAGTTCTCATTTTATTGTATAGATAGCAGTTGTTTATATAGAGAAAAGTCAGAGGTAGAAGCATAGGAAGCAAGATCTGTGAGCATCTCATGAGTTTGATTGGTAGGGGCCAGTATCCTTTGTATAACTATTTTGCATAGATAAATTGAGGGGGCTACGTGACTCTATACATGGATATGTATAGAATTGTGATGTCAGCAGAGGAAATGTAACCTTATTGTTTAGGTATGTTATTGCAGCTGGACTAAGTCAGGCTTTGAACTGCTTGCTTTTATCTCAGGGCACAGTTTTGGCCTGCCTGGGGGCTGGAGTGTTCAGGATTGCTAAGATTTATAGGGGCCCTCAGACTTTGCCTCAACTTCCTTATCAGAAAGAGACAGTCCCAGAAGCCTGCCAGACTCAGCAAAACCCTACATCCTCCATGCCCCTTTTAGCAGGGTCCCACATAACCTAGCCCACCCTGACCCTTCCAGCTGGCCTAGCTTGAAAAGGGCAAGGATGGTGTCAAGTGCATCCATGTTCCACATCAGCCACCTTAGTGCCTATGTAGTGTTCTACAGGTCTGGACTCTTCTCTCTAGGGCGGGACTTCCAGGAAAGGAAATGCTGAGCCTGATCCTCCAGTAAGACTCTTCCAGATACAAGGAAATGACAAATCTAACACCAAAGCAGTAGAGGTCCCAGCCTTTGCCTCCTCCCTAAACTCTAATGATGTCTTTCTGCTACGGACCCAAGGGGAGCACTACCTGTGGTATGGCAAGGTAGGTCGGCTAGGCCCAGTGGTCAAATCAGCCCTTGGAGCTGAGCCTCCCCGACCTTGATCCTGTCAGCAACTCCTCAGAAAGTTCCTAAAGAATCTTCAAAGGAAGCACCAACATCTTCCCACAATGGGGCCTCTACTAGAAACCATCAACAGCCCTGCGCACCCTCAGGAGACATGGCACACTGCATGGAGGCTGGACCAGCCAATCTTCCCACACAAGCCAGATGCCAACAAGAACAAAAACACAAAAAATATGTCAGCAATTTATATTGCAATAGTGCCTTAAAAAGCACTAAAGTTGTTTATGCAACTGTGTTTTACATAAGAGAATTTAAAGCTTGGCATGGTGGCACATACCTGTAATCCCAGCATTTAGGATGCTGAGGCAGGAGGATTATGAGTACTAAAACCTAACTCAGTAAACAAAACAAAACTAAATGAATAAATAAAAATAGTGAGTAGTGGGGACTCAACATAGTGGCATGAGTTTATAGTTCCAGTTACTTGGGAGATTGAGGCCAGAAGTTCCAGGTCAGCCTGGGCTACATAGCAAGACCTTACATTAAAAAAAAAATAAAGGGGCTGCAGATATGGTCCAGTGGTTAAGGCGCTTGCCTGTAAATCTTAACAACTCGGATTCAATTCCCCAGTACCTATGTAAAGCTAGATGAACAAATTGGCATGTGCATCTATAGTTTGCGGCAGCTGGAGACCCTGGTGCACCCATTCTCTCTCTTTCTCTCTCTCTGTTCACAAATAAATAAAAAAATATTTTAACAAAAAGCCAGGTGTGGTGGTGCACACCTTTAATCCCAGCACTCAGGAAGTAATGGTAGGAGGATCGCTGAGAGTTTGAGGCCAGCCTAAGACTACACAAATTCCAGGTCAGCCTGGGCTAGAGCAAGACCCTACCTGGAAAAACTGAGTCAGATTTGTCAGTGGTTACCAAAGGAAAAGCCTGCTTTGTGCCATGGTCAGAACCAAATGATGTTTAAAACTCACCACCCTTTAATATATTTATATAACCATGTGTTAAAACTCCATTTGAAGGCAAAATAAAGGTGATTCCTGTCAACATCCACTAGGGGTTAGTGTGCTTGGCCAGTTATGCTCAGTGCCCTTCCCTCTTACTGGCACTAGAACCAACCTCTCTCCAGATCATGAGGTACTGTGGCTCAGTAGCTAAGCCTAATTCCAATCTTGGAATCTTTGCTTTCCCTATTTGGTGCCACGTGTCACTAACATCTGTGCTCCTCTCACCACCCCCCAGGGGTCTAGTGGAGATGAGCGGGCCATGGCTAAGGAGCTGGCTGGCCTCCTCTGTGATGGCACCGAGGACACTGTGGCTGAGGGCCAGGAGTCAGCTGAGTTCTGGGACCTACTGGGTGGGAAAACACCCTATGCTAATGACAAAAGGTATGCAAACACAGCATCTCTTCTTCAGGGGTCCCCAGCCTCTGGGCTAGTGACCTGCATCAACCCTAAGATGCCTTTCAGTTTTAAAACCATGGTTTCTATGCAACTCTGTTCCCCCCACACACTGTGCTGTAGACTACAGCAGGAAATCCTAGATGTCCAGTCCCGCCTCTTTGAATGCTCCAACAAGACTGGCCGGTTCCTCGTCACTGAGGTCACAGACTTTACCCAGGATGACCTGAACCCAGGTGATGTGATGCTCCTGGACACCTGGGACCAGGTAAGACCCAGCCACACAACTCAGAAGCAATGGCAAGCATCCCCATGGTTGAACCTGGTTTGGTGTAATAGCCCTACCCAGAATGACTGTCAGCTAGCCTTGCCCATCTCCAAGGCAAGGGTTTGTCAGTGCTCACCAAAGGAAAAGCATGCTTTCTGCCATGGTTAGAACAAAATGATGTTTAAAATTCACCACCCTTAAACTTGCATAAGAGCGCTTGAAAGGTGGAGGCAGGAGGATCTCACATTTGAGGCCAACTTGGACTACACGGGAGACCCTATATCAAAAAGTCAAAACAAACAAAAGAACACTCACCAGCCTGGGAATTTTCCACCTTACTTCAGGAAACAAATCATTAATTATATATCCTGCACTTCTTTAGGATTAACAGCCACAGAGAGTATGGGGGCTTTAGAGGACACAGGAATGGGAAGTCCTCAAGGCCACTCCATTCCAACTGCCATTGCCTTCAGATTCCCTTAGCACGACCAGCCCCTCTTCTCTAGTACACTCAGCACACACCAGCCCCTTCTCTAGTATACTTAGTACACACCAGCCCCTCTTCTTTAGTACACTTAGCACAACCAGCCCCTCTTCTCTACTACACTTGATACACACCAGCCCCTCTTCTCTACTACTCTTAGTACGCTCCAGCCCCTCTTCTCTGGGCCCAGCGTCGGTCAAGGGAGAGCTGCTGTGGGCTGCGTGAAGGCAACGGAATGCCAAGGTCGAGATAGCTAGTCCCCATGACTCACTGGGTAGAGACGGTACAGGCATGATTTTGGTGACAGATGGAGGCCATTTACCAAGAGTGGAAATGAAACACACATTGAAACTTCCCATTAGGAGGAAGGTGTTGAGGCTCTCAGAGATGACCAAGTGGAGATATTGTACAAGCAGTTAATTCTGGAAGCTTAAGTTCAGAGCTCAGGTTTAGAGATGTAGATTTGAGAACTACAAGTAGCATTAAAATCACAAATCTCAGGCAGGATCTGGGAAAACCTTTCTCTTTGCTAACTAGATTAGGCTGAGAACATTTTCCCAGGTGTAAATGGAGGGGGGATAAG
Source organism: Zapus hudsonius (assembly GCA_004024765.1). Lineage (NCBI taxonomy): Eukaryota > Metazoa > Chordata > Mammalia > Rodentia > Dipodidae > Zapus > Zapus hudsonius. Next base: position 31,876 of record PVHP010003203.1, on the reverse strand, counting down.
CAGTGTATATGACTTATCACTCAGTCCTTGGCTGAATGCACTGACAAGTATTAAATCTGTACCTCAGGTGTTCCTGTGGGTTGGAGCCGAGGCTAATGCCACCGAGAAGGAGAGGGCTCTTTCGACTGCCCAGGAGTACCTGAACACACACCCCAGTGGCCGAGACCCCAACACACCAATTCTGATCATCAAACAGGGGTTTGAGCCTCCCACCTTCACAGGCTGGTTCCTGGCCTGGGACCCTCATGTTTGGAGTGTAAGAACAGAGACTGGAGGGGGGGGGGTGATGGTGATGTTCTAACAACTTCCTGGGATCTCAGAACTCAAGAGCTCATGGGAAAGATTGAGTACTGACTCAAGGGCCAGGTAAAACCAGGACTTCACCCCCCTATTTCCACTCTGCTTTCTGCCTCTACTTTCTCTTCTCTTTCCCCTAACCCCATAGCACGGACTCTGGCTAGATGACACACCTGTCACCTTTCTGGTCTTTCCAACCATCCTGAAAGCCAATGCAGTTTTTATGTTTCCCATTTTATACATGAGGAAGCTAAAAGGACAAGTTCTTTTTCCAAAGTCACAGGTAGCTAACAAGAAGAAGCCAGGTTCCTGAATCCTAGTCACCTGCTTTCTTAAATCCTCGGAAGGACTGAGGAGCACCATCAAAGACTGGTGATCGTGTTTAAGAACCATTTACCCTTTCTAATGGACCCAAAAGAGGGAATTTCCATTTTCACTTTTCATGAAATGCTTTACAATTTTGCTTTTCCTAAAAATACACCCCTGGCCAAAGATATCTCCTATCAGCAAAGCCTCATTCTGTCTTCTGTCTCCTCAGGCGGGAAAATCATACGAGCAGTTAAAAGGAGAGCTGGGAGATGCTGCTGCTATCATGAGAATCGCTGCTGTGAGTTGAGTTTACTCTTAAGAGACCCAAGGCGAGAGCATGGGAAGATGCCCCACACACAAAACCCTGCCGTGGGCTTAGTACTCCTCAAACTGTCTACATGTTTTACTTTTGCATGTATGTGTGTGTGCATGTGCGGAGGACAGAGGTCAACATCTGGTGTCTTCTTCAATTGCTCTCCACCTTATTTTTATTAAGTTTTATTATTTATTTGTATGTGTGCATGGTCACACCAGTGTTTCTTGCCACAAACTCCAGGTGCAGGTGCCACTCTGTGTACTGTTTTGTGTGGGTGCTGGGGAATCAAACCCTGGCCTTTAGGTTTTAATCCTAATGTTTTTATTAATTTGTCAGTGAAATCCACAGAAAGAGACAGAGAGAATGGGAGCACCAGGGTCTCTTGCAAATAAACTCCAGATACATGCACCATTTTGTACATCTGTCTTTATAAAAGTACTGGGAATTTGAATCTGGGGTGTTAGGTTTGCAAGCTTTTTTGTTTTAAATGTTTCTTTATTTGCAAGCAGAAAGAGATAAAAGAGAGATAGACATTACAGTTCTAAAGAAATACTATCTTGTTGTTTCTGAATTTTGTTGTTGTTGTTGTTGTTGTTGTTGTTTTTTGAGGTAGGGTCCTGCACTAGCCCAGGCTGACCTGGAATTTACTATGTAGTCTCAGGGTGGCCTCAAACTCTTCCTACTCAGCCTCCTGAGTGCTGGGATTAAAGGCATGTGCCACTACATCCAGGCTTATTTACCCTATTTTAACAGCTAAAAGTAGAACTTCTAGCCAGGAAGCAAACAGCCTTGTGACATCGGAAATGAATGCTCAGGGCTGAAGAAATGGCTCAGTGGTTAAGGCTCACACAAGCAAAACCTAAGGACCCGAGTTTGATTCCCCAGTAACCACATAAAGCCAGATGCACAAAGTGGCACATGCATCTGGAGTCCATTTGCAGTGGCTGGAGGCCCTGGAGTGCCCATTCTCTCTGTCTATCTCTTTCTCTCTGCTTGTAAATAAATAAAAATATGTTTAAAAAAAAAAAGAAAGAAAAAAGAAATGAATGCACAGCACCAGGTTTCCAAACATCTTTTGTGCTCTGCAAAGTCAGGTTCCAAAGCTAATAATGATGTGGTGTCTTTGAATTATATTTAAGAAAAGTATCATTTCAGCAGCATGGTGATACATGCCTTTAATCCCAATTCTCATGAGGCTAAGGTAGGAGGAGTGCTGTGAGTTCAAGACTAGCCTGGGGCTAGAGAGGGAGTTCCAAGTCAGTCCACGCTAAGACCTTGTCTTGAAAAGAAAATAAAAGAATCATTTTGATCCAAAGACATTTTAAAGGCTGGGGATTTAGGGCCTAAATAAAATGTCAATAGAAGGTATGTGATCATGATATTTAAGAGACTTAAGACTAGAGTCTTAGCTCAGTGGTCAAGTACTTGCCTGGCATGAATAAGGCCTTAGGTTCAATCCTTAGCACTTCAAAAATACATAAATACATAATATTTAAGCACAGCACATGCTAACCTGGCTATACTCACCTTGGACTTACTGAATCAGCTTTCTCAGATAACTGACATGTATCCAGGTTTGGGAACCACTGTTCTGAAAGATAAGTACAAAGGGTGAAGTGGTATTAGCTGAAATGTAAGCATTTTACATGGGCAGAACCAGGATCCCATGTCTACCTTATCTTACTCAGGACATGAAGAATGCAACCTTCTTCCTGAATTCTGCTAACAGTGAAGTGAAATATTACCCTATAGAGGTTCTACTGAGAAGTCAGAACCAGGAGCTGCCTGAGGACGTGGATCCTGCCAAAAAGGAGGTGAGTGGCTGAAGGCAGAGGTGGCGCTCTCCGTCAGGTAAAGCACCCACCTCAGTACATGGTCTGGGCACTCAATGGGCACCTGAGCTTCAACCGAATAACTCAAAAAACGAAGGGCTCCGTGCTTCCTACCTCCCACGTGAATCCATCAGGTAGCCTCCGTCACCCTTCACCTCTGCTGGAGTCCAGTCATCATGGACATCATGATTCAACTGGCTTCTATGCCACTTCGACACTCGATTCCCCACACAACCATAATAGCCAAGGGATGTTTGTGTATGTGCACGTGCATGCATGCCTTGAAACCCAGCACTGGGGAGGCAGAGGTAGGAGGATTGAGGTGAGTTCAAGGCCAGCCTGAGACTACAGAGTGAATTCCAGGTCAACCTTGGCTACAGCGAGACCCTACCTCCAAAAACAAGCAAACAAACAAACAAATGAAAAAATAAATCACACACGCACGCGCACATACACACAGATAGTTCTAGATAAAAATGGCAGTTAAGGACATAAAGCAAAAATAAATATTAAAAGCATCACTCAATTCTCCAACCTTGCAAAATCTGTTCATAACTCATCCATAATATATAACCCACTGACTATCTTTCTGGCAAGAAAGCAGTGAACCTAGTCAGCTTCTTCCACATCCCAAAAGGAGACTCCAGAGCCATGAATTATTTAAGTCTGTTACAGCCTTTATTTCCCCCCACCCTCAGGGTAATCCTTCTACCTCTGCCTTCCAAGTGCTGGGGTTAAAGGTATGCCACCACAATGCCCAGCAACCTTCTTGAGAATTCATTCTACTTTCCCTTCAAGGGTTTACTAGACCTCTGTTTGTGGTGCTGTGGGCCCTAAGCTCACACGCTGCCACAGAAATACACTTACAGTAGCCCATAGGACTTCCTCTTGCCCACCCTCTCCACCTCTGTTGGCATTAGTTTTTTCCTACTAACTACAAGCTTTGTTTTCTCTCTTAGAATTACCTCTCCGAACAGGACTTTGTCTCTGTGTTTGGCATCACAAGAGGGCAGTTTTCTGCTCTGCCTGGCTGGAAACAGCTCCAACTAAAGAAAGAAAAGGGACTTTTCTAAGGCAACACAGTATCTTGCCTTCTTCAAGACCACAGAAGAAAGCAAATAGTGCCAACATCAGGAAAGACTGGCTTTACCAACTTCTGCCTGACATTTAGCTACTTACACAGACACAATAGTCTGAAGAATCACAGCATGTCCCCCTTTCCCCTCCCTTTTATTGGCTTTTGTAGCCTTTAGCTAAAGCCTTAGTAAAAAGCATGAATGTAAAGAAATCAAAAGAAAGAACCAGGTAACTAAGCTTGACATGTTTAACACTGTGTCAGGGCCTATATTGGCTTTAAATTTTAGGATTAGTATTTCTAAAACCTGCTTGATCCCTAAAGCATTGGTTATTGCATACACTCAAGACACAATCCACATGCCCAGATTTACTATGTGCCAGACATTTTTAACTTTTCAAATAAAGGGACCATCTGAGCAAATGAAGGTTTTTTTTAATTCTTGGGGCTTTCTAATGATTTTACGTCATGGTGGCAACAGCATTTCAGTACTGGGAAAGTAAAAAGGCCACGTTAGAGCCTGAACAGGCTGAGGCCAGAGGATAATGAGTTCAAAGCTTGTCTACAGAAGGAATTCAGAGCCAATCTCAGCAATTTAGCAAGATTCTCTCAATTTTTTTTTTTTTCCGAGGTAAGGTCTCTAGTCCAAGATTCTCTCAATTTTTAAAAAAAGAGATGAGGCTGGAGCTGAGTTACCTAGCTAACATGTAAGTTCTGGGTGTAATCTTCAGCACCAAAAAAAAAAAAAAAAGCAATGCTAATTGGACATATAATTCCTGTCTGTGGCACAAGGATGTCAACATCGTCTGATAGCTGTCTCAGAAGCTCCTGTACCTAGCCACATGCCCCAACATCCAATAAACAGCCATGTGTTATTAACTTCAGTAAGTGAGGCCAGAAACAGTGTGTTCACTACTGCATAGGGCTTTCAAGCATGCTAGAGGATCTGGGAAGAGGGCTCAGCAGTTAAGGCACTTGCTTGCAAAGCCTTCTGACCCAGGTTCAATTCCCCAGGACTCACATAAAACCAAGTGAAGAAAATGGTGCAAGGATCTAGTGCTTGCTTGAGCCACAAGAGACCCTGGCATGCCCATTCTCTCTCTCTCACATACTTGCAAGTAAATATCTTTTTTAAAAAGCATGCTACAGACTGCAGTGAACCCATATTTTTCAGACAATTACAAAATCCATGTGACAAAAGTAACATAACTCAGGGAACTGAGCGGAAGAGGGGATGGAAAGATTGTGAGAGCCGTGGTAGGGGAGACTATCCAGAGGCATGGCACCCCTCAGTAGCAACACACTTGGGTCAGGAGAACGGGGTTGAATACTAGGCTATCCATGGTCCCCCGCCACAAGGACTGATCCAGACGGCCCACAGAGGAGGATATCCAGCTGATTGGGGATGGGAGGGCAATGGGGAATTGGGGATAATAACTCATTGTTGGTCCACTAAATAATGTAACTCATTATGGACAATAAAATTAAAAAAAAAAAAGTAAAAAGTAACATAACATCAGAAGTTCCAGGAAAGATGTATAGTCCAAACCTTCATAAAACAATAGTAAAATGAGAGCCTTCTGCCACAGAAGGAGCAAAATAGAATATGTGAGTTAGAAATATCAGGGACACCACGATAAACTGAAGTCAGAGGGAACTGTCACTGTTCTCCCAATCACTGCCAGTCACCTGGGGAGATCACCTGCTATTTCCCAAAACCTGTCACAAGGAAGGTACAAAAAAAGATAAACCCAGTATTATGCAAACAAAAAATTCTACTTTATTGTACAACTATTTAATAACTTTATCCATAAGTATATAATTTCACTATGAACTGAAAAGAAAACCAAATTCAGGGTTTGGAAAGGCTTACAAAATGATTTATTTTTGTCATGATGTCCAGAGCTAAAAATAAATATTTCCTCTGAAGTCCCAGGAACCTATTCAGCCTTGGTCGCCTCTTCATCTTCTCCACATTCAAACCTCACAAAATCCACAACAGACACACCCTGGGGCTGCACATACTGTCCCAGAGTGATGGAAGGATCCAGCAAGTATGGCTGGGACAACATCTTGGTCTCTGCCTCTCCTCCAGGCGCATCATCCAGGGAGCCAACAGAGAGAGGAGCCATGCCCACCACGTGCTGTCCCAGGCGGCGGCCAAGGTCCTTCAGGTTTGCGCTCTGCTCAGATGCCTCGCAGACAACCAGGGCCGCATACTTCCCCAGCACCAGGTTGTGCAGTGAAGGGCTGTGCAGTGTTCCATGGACATAGGAACCAATGTAGAAACCAGATGGCACCTTCACCCAGGCAGCTCGTTTAAGAATCATGTTTTCTCCCAGTTTCCCTAAAAAAGAACAAAACCAGAAAGCGCCATAGCAGCAGATTAGGATGACTGTGCTCACCGCACAGGCACAGAGGCGAGCAAGGAGCGGAAGGTAATGCTTCCACATACGCACTGTATCTGCAGTAAGACAGACAGATACAAGTTTCAGCTTCTGTTTAAAGGAAAAGGGGTGGAATGGGAAAAGGATTTAAGGTGTAGCAACTATGTGCCAGGCACTCTAGTGTTTAAAATAGAAGCTGGGCGACACAGACTCACCTCTCAGTTCTGCCTCTTCACGGCTAGTCTTAGGCAAGAGGCTAAATAACATAACCTCATTTACTACTTTATCAAGCCCATTTCCCCATCTGCAAAACAGAAATGATACTACCTACCTTTCAGGGATACTGGGAGTTCATTGTAGTATCCAGCATAAAGGGAGCACTCAAAATCTAGCTGCTATAAGCACATTAACCTAAGGCTGAGAGAATGTAAGTAACCAAACCCAGTAATATGTGGCAGAACTGGAATTACAAATCAAATCTGACTCCCAAATACTACCATAACTGACACAGCAACTGCTGATTACCCACAGTGTTGGGAAATGGTCTACAATAAAAAGCCCCAGAAAATCCAGAATCCATGTCACCCGACAGGTTCAACTTCCTCTCATCAAAAGTAAAAGAATAACATTTTCACAGCTGAGCACCAGAGCAGATTCAGTATTCTCCTTTCTCTCAGGATTCCCTCCCAGCAGAAATCCAAATAAGCTAGAAAATAGGAAGAAGTAGGCATTAAACAAAGGGGTCTGGATAAATATGCCTGGATTAGCCACAATTACAACTAGAAGTCATAAAGAAAAAGAATCCAGAAACCAAAATAAATTTTTGTGGGACCCTGCTAAGAGGCACGGAGGATATAGGATTATTTGATGAGACTGGTAGGTGTCACACTGTCTCCTTCTGTTAAAGGAAGTTGAGGCGGGCCTGAGACCCTAATAATCTCAAGCGTATCCTGGACCCTTCAGCCCTCCAGGCAGGCCACAGCAAGCCCTGAGATAAGCAGACAATTTAAGGCCTAAGCTTACCCCAGCTGTAATAACAAACCTGGACAATAAAAGTCTAAAGGTTACAGCTCCTCTGCAGCCATCACCATCCTATAAATGTCTAGAATCATGTAGAAAGCCCCCCCCATTTATCTATGCAAACTAGGCATCCACAGGTTACTGGCCCCTGCCAATCCACTCATGAGATGTCCACAGACCACCCTACTTCTACCAATCCCCTTGCTGCCTATGCCCCTACCTCTGCCTTTTCCTCTATATTAACAAGCTTTATCTGTACAATAAAGGAGAGCTGTTCACTGCAACATTCTCCCGGGTGGCTATGTCTGTCAGCCTACCGCTACCTCAAGACTGCCCACCCAGCTCCGTGGATAAACCAGAGTGTTAGTATACAATGACCTCCCAAGTAATCCATGGACTGCAAATTTTAAATATACTTCAAATTGGTGGGGCATGGAAGATGGCCAGGCAGTTAAAGGTGCTTGCTTGCAAAGCCTGCTGGCCCAGGTTCAATTCCCAAGCCACCCATGTAAACTGGATGCAAAAAGTGGCTCAAGTATCTATTGTCATTTGCAATAGCAAGAGGTCCTGGTGTGTGTGCTTGAGCAAACACAAACACACACACAAATTTAGCCAGGCATGGTGGTGCACACCTTTAATCCCCCCACTTAGGAAGTTGAAAAGGAGGATTATTTTGAGTTTGAAGCCAGCCTGGGGCTATATTAAGACCCTGCCTTGGGGGGGGGGGAGTTCAAAATGTCTGCACAAAAGTTAATTATAAGAAATTGACCATGGGCTGGAGAGATGGCTCAGCGGTTAAGGCACTTGCCTCCAGTGCCTAAGGCCCTGGGTTCAATTCCCCAGGTCCCACATAAGCCAGACCTACAAGGTGGTGTGGCCCTGGTGCACGTTCTCTCTCTCTCTCTCTCTCTCTCTCTCTCTCTCTCTCTCTCTCTCT
>PVHP010003203.1:0-23603 GCA_004024765.1 Zapus hudsonius | reverse complement strand
TACCTCCAACCCTAACTTTGCTTCCCTCCCTCAGCACATGAAAAGAGAGCAAACGCCCCCTCACCGCCAAGTGATCTATCAAGATGTGGGCCCTAGGGCTGGAGAGATGGCTCAGCAGTTAAGGCACTTGCCTCTAGTGCCTAAGGCTCCCAGTTCAATTCCCCAGTACCCACATAAGCCAGACTCACAAGGTGGTGGCTCTGGTCTGTCTCTCTGTCTCTCTCTCTCTGCTTGAAAAATGAATAAATATTAAAAAAACAAAAAAGATGTGGGCCCTAAACAAGTGGTTCAAAAACAGCATTGAATTCAGGACCAGATTTTTTTTTTTTCTTATTTTGTTTTTCGAGGTTTCTCTCTAACCCAGGCTGACCTGGAACTCACTAACTATGTAGTCTCAGGCTGGCCTCAACTCACTGCAATGCTCCTGCCTCTGCCTCCCCAGTTGCTGGGGTTAAAGGACTGCCCAGCAAGAGATCAAATTCTTAAGAATTTTACCTTTAATCTACTATTTTCTATAGCACAGTCAGAGGGTCATCTTATCTCTGCCTAAGGACACACTTTGGTTGGTCAGCACAGTGATGAAAATAATTTAAACTAGTTACAAACTACTAAAAATTGGGAGTTTTGCATATAAATCTAAATTCTTTTAGGAATTTAGAAATTCCAATCATGCTAAAACTTCAGTTCTACCATCTAGCAATGGATTACAGCTTGGTGACAGCCCATCCTCAGCCCTCAGAAGCTCTTAGATGTCCAGTGCTCCCCAGCGCTTACCACCCAACCCACTTCCCATAGTCACATCATCTGGCCCTTGCAGGCACATACCAGGAGAACCAGACCTGAACTTCCAGTTGCCCAAATCCTTGCAGATACTCACCAATTGCTAATGCCAAGTGATCCTTGAGAGCACCTTCTTTGTTAGGCCCGGCTGGCAGCCCAGAAAGCTCAGAAGAGTTTAGGAAGCCCTAAATGCACGAGAAAGCAAATGTGAGCCCTTGTACCACTGAACTCATCTAGATGGCAGGCACAAATAGCCTATGCCCAACAAAATGCTTCTAAGAATCTGATAATACACTTCCTTTTTCTGTTGCTATGAGGCTTTTGGGTCTTTGTGTGTGTGGTTGTTGTTGTTTTGAGAGACAAGATGTCACTCTAAAATCTACATTGGCTTCGAATTCACAAGGTAGCCCATGCTGGCCTCAAATTCCTGGCAATCCTAATACCGTAGCCTTCCAAGTGCTGTGATTACAGGCATATACTATCATAACCAGCTTGATACGCTTCAAATGATACAAAAGTACACAGCCTTCAGAAGCAGCAGCACATAATGCATAAGATTATTCAATGAGCAATCATTTCTAATCATAAATTCCCAAACACAGGAGACTGGTTAAGTAACCCATACCACATCCACACAACAGAATACTACACAACTGCAAAATAAATAAATAAATAAATAAAGGGTGTCTATAATCCCAGTACAGGTGGAAGAGGCTGGATGACCAAAGTTCATGGCCAGCCTCAGCTACAGTGAATTCAAGGGTGACCTGAGCTATACGAGATCCTATCTCAAAAAAACCCACAGCTGGGCATGGTGGTGCACACATTTAATCCCAGTACTGGGGAGGCTGAAGTAGAGGAATTGAGTGAGTTCAAGGCCAACCTGAGGTTACAGAGTGAATTCCAGGCCAGTTTAGGCTAGAGTGAAACTCTACCTCAATCAATCAGTCAATCAATCATCAAAACCTATCAAAGAAGAAATCCAGAAGCTACAGAGAACTTAACACTAAATAACACTGCCAACAGGCCTGCCATGGCTCAGGGAACATTGTGGAAGAGGGAGTGGAAAGACTGTAAGAGCCACAGAGTGGGTAGGAGTACCCTGAGGCACAGTCCCCCATTACCCTACAGGGGCTGACTAAGGCCTTCATGGCCCCACTGTGAATATCATAACCCCACAGAGGAGGACACCCAGGGTAAGAGGAGCAGGAGTGAGGGGACGAAAGAGTTTAACCAAGCAGGGCGTGGTGGCTCACGTCTTTAATACCAGCCACAATGCCCAGCCCCTAAAAAGCCCTGTCTCCATAAAATAATAAAAAAGAAACAGGGAGGGAAAGAACCCTACAGTACTGGATTAGAAGTGAAACACACACACAAGCTCTGAAAGAACAACAACTGTGGGGAGCGTTATAGTGCCTTAAACTGCGTCAACATTTGTTTTGAAGGTCTCTCTTCTCTAGCCTACTAACCAATGCTTATATATAGTTTCTCTCTCTCTCCTAAACTTTCTCCGCCTGCAGGCTTCCTCCTAGAGATCACATGACCCTTGCTGTGGCCAGGTTACCTAGCAACCTGGTTATGCTAATTCCTAAGTAACTGCCCATTGCCCTTCCCCCTGTGAAAAAATATTTAAAGTGCTGCCTGGGCTGGAGAGATGGTTCAGTGGTTAAGGCACTTGCCTCCAGTGCCTAAGGCCCCAGATTCAATTCCCCAGTACCCACATAAGCCAGGCCCACAAGGTGGCAGCCCTGGTGCGTTCTCTCTCTCTCTCTCCTTGAAAATGAATAAATAAAATATTAAAAAAATAAAGTGCTACCTGCTTGGAATAAAATGAGTTTGATCGGAATACCGTCTAACTCCATTCTCGCGCGTCTCTTGTTCCCCTCATTCTCGCCCCTTCTCTAGGGCCCACGCTCGGGTTAGGACAAACAACAAAATGGCATTTTTGAGAAATGAGCATACCCAATGACCAGATCTTGTTTCTAAATATTATTCCCTTACTGAGAGAGGATTCCTTAGAGAATTAACATCAAGGCTGGGACAAGGAGAATACAACATAAATATAGAACGTCCTGTTAAGCCAAAAAGAAAGAAAGAGGAGGACATATCAAAAGAACACGAGATAGCTTATACAGACTTAGCTCACACTGGCCTAACACAGATAAAATGAACAGATTATATAGTGAACTATATAACGTTGTATAAAGAAGAATCCAGGAGTTAATGTTGCATTACATAAAGAAAAAGTAGCCATTATGCAACTATCATAGTAATAACTAAACTGGCAATGGATAGTAAAAATAACATGCAATTATTTGAGGAACTGGCTATTTATACTGTCTCAAAGACTCTCTCATACAGATTACTGGACAATTACAAAGCTTAACATAGCAACCTGATAGCAGAGGAACCTGGCAAATACCACCCCAACTAAGAGATCAAAATTAAGTCACTATACAAATGGATAATGTAATTACAAATAGACACTAAGAAAAAATTTAAGAAAGCAGAATAAGGAACCAGGACAACAGAAAGATAGTCTTTCCCAAGGAGATTACATGTGAAGAAACAATGTGAGATAGATGGAGAGCAGAGGTTATCAGTAGAGTTCAGGAGTGTAGCTCAGTGGTAGAGCATGCAGTCAGCATGGACAAGGCCCTGGGTTCCATTCCCAATACAAAAAAAGGGAGGGGGGCTGGAAAGACTAAGGTGGGAGTGACAAGTTCAATTTCAGCACTCTGGAGACAATCAAACTCACTTTGCTGTATGTGGAGAGTTGGTCCTTTAGGCTCTGACAATGCAACATGGTTCCCAGAGCAACTTGCTGGACTAACTGTTGAAATTTCAAATTTCTGGAGACAAAATCTGTCTCACAATTTACCTGTGAGAGAGAATAAGAGGATGTTAAGATGCACTGTATAATCTATTTACTGATAATTTCCAAAGGTGCCTTAAGGTCGAAGAGTAAGTAGGATGCTGACAGAACAATGTCAATACTATAGATTCAACAGAAACTACTGGCCCCAGACTCAGCTGCAGTTCCTCTGCTGCTGGAGGCCAGATACTGAATGCAGACATTTGCTGTGTCACGGAGTTAGCAATAACCAGCCCACTCAGAAGAGGATTTCCCAGTGTCCTGAAGAGTGTTTCCAACTCCAAACTTTTACTGCTGTTCTGAAACAGGGTCTCATGAGGCTCACACTGGCCTCCAACTTACTAAACAGCTGAAAACAGCGGAAGATGATCTGGAACTTCTGATCCTCCTGCCTCTACCTTCCAAGTTCTGGGATTCCAGCTGTGCGCAACCACACCCACTGTCCAAACCACTTCTGTCATCACCTTGTTTATCCCCTTCTTTTACTCTAACCTTACCTACACCTGCTACTATGTATGCCTACACCTCCTCTAAATCAGCTACTCCCTAGCCATCACTTTAGTAATACAACACAGAGTGATGTATTAACATAATTATTAGTTATAATATCTTTTTTTTAAATTTGGCTTTTTGAGACAGGTCTCATTTTCTAGATGAGGCCGTCCTGGACAGCCCAAGCTTACCTCAAGCCCCCAGTGGTCCCTCTGCCTCAGCCTCCAGAGTGCTGGGATTACAGGTGTAACCACTATACCAGGCTACTAGCTTTAAAATCTACTTGTTTCAGGAAATAAGGCAGGGTTTTTGTTGTTTTGTTTTGGTTTTTCAACATAGGGTCTCGCTCTAGTTCAGGCTGACCTGGAATTCACCATGTTGTCTCAGGGTGGCCTTGAACTCACAGCAATCCTCCTACCTCTGCCTCTCAAATTCTGGAATTAAAGGTGTGTGCCACCACACCCAGCTTAACAAGACTCCTCTGAACTTACATTTTCGAGAAATGATCCTAGGCTGCTAGGCTGTTTCTCATCAACACACCTGTACACGTCTATCTATAATTAACCTAACAACTGAGGTCTTGAGACTTTCTCTTTCATGGCTCTCAAACATACCTCCCCTTTAAGAATGCAAAGGTTCATTACATCCCAAGATACAGCTGTTCTTGGTATGTGGAATTCCAACAACTCACTTCTACCAGTACAGCTGTGTTTCCTTCCTGCAGCAGCCCAATCAGGCCTTCTCTAGTCTTCCTCCCATGGAGCTTGGCAGCTTTGCTCCAACCTTCTTTCTGGGCCTGCTTGTGGAGCCAGATCTCTGCCTACAAATGAGAAAGAAAAGAGGGGAGAAAGTTACAGAATTTAGAACAAAACGGTGCTTTAAAAATATGTTCAAATCAGGGGCTGTAAAGATAGATTGGTGGTCAAAGGCACTTGGTTGCAAAGATTTTCATTACAGGTTTGATTCCCCAGTACCCATGTAAAGTCAGATATACAAAGCAGCACATGCATCTGGAGATTATGTGCAGTGACAAGAGGTCTTGGTGTGCCCATTTTTCTCTTTCTCTTAAATGAAAATATTTTAAAAATAAAATGTTTAGGTCAACTGATTCTTTCTGTATTTCCTACATTCTATAAAAACTAATTTAGCCAGGTGTGGTGGCACACGCCTTTCAATCCCAGCACTTGGGAGGCAGATAGGATTGCCAAGAGAATTGAGGTCACCTGGAGACTACATTGTGAATTTCAGGTCAGCCTGGGGTAGAGTGCGACCCTATCTCAAAAAACAAAACAAACAAAAACAGTCATCTAGAGGCTGGGGCGATGAGTCAACGGTTAAAGGCGCTTGCTTGGGTTCAATTCTCCAAGCACTCACATGAAGCCAGAGGCGCCCCTTTCCCGCAGCAAGAAAATGTGAAGCAGGCACAGCGCGCAAACCACACGCTAATCTACTATTTACTGGCAGCCCACCGCTAAACGCTCCTCACAAGGCACTGGATAACCTCCACCTTCACAAAGCTCACGCGAACCCTTCCCGCCTAAGCAAGTTTCCACGGTGAGCTTACCCACCCCTGCTTCCGAAGGGAGGCGGCCTGGAAGCCCGCGTCTCCGGACGCCGCGGGTCACGTGCACGCTCCGGGCGTGACGTCACCCTCAGGAGCGCGGGCCGGCCGCGGCGCCCACCTGCTTAAGGTCCCCGTCGCACGTCTCCAGGGCTTTCTTGCAGTTCACGAAGGAGTAGCCGGTCTTCCGCCGCAGCTTCACGAGCAGCTCCTTGCCCGAGGCGGCGCAGCGGGGGCCCGCGTGGATCGGCCGCCGCCCCGGGGGAAGGTGGGACGGGATCAAGCCCGGGTCGGGGGGAGGCCAGGGTGCGCCCAGGAAGGCTGCGGAGAAGACGGGCCGCCTCGCCGGGCGGCTACCGACCCGCGCTACCCAGCACAGGCGAACGGCCTGCAGCAGCGGCATCTCTCCCGCAGCGCAGGACTCCCGGGCTGGGCGGGCGCGCCGCTGACGTCAGCCTACGGCGGGGCGGAAGGGCCAAAACTTCACCAGGAGGCGTCAGACGAGGATGCTGCCGCCTGCTGACCAAGGGATACAGTGGCCACCTTTGCTTGGCTTCTTAAAACTACCTTTCGCAGCGAAATCACGCCCAAGTATTTTCTTTTCTATTCCTCCTCCCTCCCTTTTTTTGAGGTAGGGCCTCACTCTAGCCCAGGATGACCTGGAACTTACTCCAGGCTGGCCTTGAACTCATGGCAATCCTCCTCTGCCTCAGACTCCCAAGTGCTGGGTTTAAAGGTATGAGCCACCGTGTCCCCCAACAAGTAAAATAAGAGAAACCATCAGACGACTTGTTTAAAGATAACAATACATGTTGATAACACTTTATTTCTAATGTACTTTCACACTTATCCATTTATGACTCACAAACTTGTGAGGTAGGGTTTAGGAAACTACCCAAGGTCACCTACAGAGGTGGGGTAGAGTCCCTTCAACAAATTTAATAAATATAGCAAAATATCTGCTGAACACCTGTGTGCCAGTTTTGCCAACTTTGGGGGGGATTGCTCAGAGACATCCTTCAAAGTAATCTACTTGTGAGAAGAAAAGGATCAGAAAACATACAAGGCAAGGTATGGTCCCTTAAGATGAGAAAACAGTTAAGGATCTCAGAGGGAAATAAATCACATCCCCAGGAAAGAAGCAAAGGATGAGTTTTGGCAGGTAGCAGTAGCCCTTCCAGACAATCAGAATGGAGGAAGTCCAGAAATTTTGGCATAAATTTAGGGAACAGAGTATACAGTCTGTAATTTGAAAAGCTAAAAGTTCAATACATGTAGGGAGATGAAATGGGCAATTGGAGATTCCATGGGGAATAGGCTGAGTACCAAGCAGAGATTGTTCTTCTGAAGGCAGTGGCAGCTAATTATAGCTGGTTTTGGAAGACATAAGAGTTTGAAGAGTGGCTTGGAGGTAAGGTGTGTGCCTAAGCACTAAGAGAAAGAGCCCTAGCCCAAGCTGCTGCAGAAGGAAGAGCCAAGAAGTGAAGGCAGACAAACCAGGGAGCAAAGACTGAGCTTACAGACAAAAACCAGAGGTGAGAAGAACCTAGAATGCTGACCAGAGTTCTGTACAGCAGATTTTGAACCCTGAAAGGCATGAAGAAGCTACTGCCCCAAGGAATAGCTCTGCTGTTTATCCCCAGTTTCCAGGCTGGGAGGATATATTCTAGTGAGAATCACGGTCTCTCTGAGCAAGAAAGTGATGGCTTAAAGCACTGGATTCAGAACCACCTTTATAGCAAAAGTAACCTTTTATTTTTTTTTTGAGGTGAGGTCTTGCTCTAGCCCAGGCTGATCTGGAATTCACTCTGTAGTCTCAGGGTGGCCTCAAACTCACAGCCATCCTCCTACTTCTGCCTGAGTGCTGGGACTAAAGACGTGCACCATTACACGCCTGGCTAAAAGTAACATTTTAAAAAAAATTGCATTCTTTGGATGCAGAGAGCTCATTAAATTCTCGTATTTTTTCCCTTTAAAAATATGTAGAGATGGCTCAGTGGTTAAGGTACTTGTCTGCAAAGCCTAAGGATCCAGGTTCAATACTCTAGTATCCACATAAAACCAGGTGCACAAGGTGGTGCATGCATCTGGAGTTCATTTGCAGTGGCTGGAGGCCCTGGCGTACCCATTCTCATTCTCTCTCTCTGCTTTCAAATAAATAAAAATATGTATTTTTAATTCCATGGAATTTGATTTTTCAGAGTTCATTCTGTATGAACAATACCAGCAGAGCTGGAGGTCATCAGTGATAGGCTCCGCAGTCACTGCTCTCACATTGTTTCCCTCCCATTACTCCCCCAAAGACACACTCTGGGACTCTTCCCACCCTCCTCCTCTGTAAATAAAAGCTGAAGACCATCTTTAGGCTCTAAATCCAGTGCTCCTAAGGCCTTGTGAATCTTAGCAAGCAGGCACGGCTCTGCATCTGCCCAAGTGTACAGTGGGGAACAAAAAGGAAAGAAAGAGGGGCCAGGGCAATCCATCCTTTTTCGGTCCCCTTGGTTTTGGCTCTGGGAAATAGGCAGTTCCTTCATTGGGAAAAGTGGGTGAGAACCACAGAAGGTGTGACATCAGCAGGTCTTGCTCCCCTATGCCTGGCCCTATAGATGTTGACATTCACATCTTCATCCCGCTCGGCCAACTCCAATTGGAAGTGCTGGGGCAGAAAGTGCCGAAAGAAGCTCTCCGTCCCATGCTCCTCTCTCATCTTTGCAGCCAGATAGATGGTGCCATGGGGTCCACACAGGTGTTGGAGGGTCCCCAGAAGCAGCGGGAAGGTAGGTTTCAGGTACACGATATCTGCCCCCAGTACCAGGTCATAGTTTCCAGGAAAGACATGCTGGTCAATCCCCCAGGACAAGGCACAGACCTGTGCCCGGCCTCCAGGTGGCACATTGGCTCGAACATTGCCCTGTATTTGCTCTAGGGCCAGAGGCAGGTCAGTGATGGTAACATCTCCCCCTGAGGGAGAGCAAGGAGGAGAAATGCAAGTCAGAGAGAACAACCACGGGGGCTCCTGACTCCTGCCTGAAAAGTCCAGAGACTTCACGGCCAAAAGGACAATGTCTTAACAGCCCAAAGTCCAGTCTTGGACTTTACTTGCCCTGACCCGTCTCATCCATGTCCCTCTCATCACTCTGCATTCTACAACATCAACATTCTCTCCGAGCTAATCTTCAACCTCCGCCCAACACACAACAAAGAGATGACTAAGCTGGAGATGAGCTATGCACCCCCCCACACACACACACAACCATCTTCAGGGTCTTATAAGGCTTTCCAAGGTCACCTCGGCTGAGGCCTAAAGGACAAGTAGGGCTAGTTATGTGGGACTTTCCAAACAGAACAGTAAACACATGCACCTAGCAGGGAAAGAGCAGGGCATATTCAAGGAAGGCTGCATTCTAGAAGGCATGGCAATGAGGGAAAGTGTCAAGGCTTGAAACAAGAGGATTATAACATGTAAGGAGATTCAGGTCTGATAGTGAGGGCAGTAGATTTTAGGAGTAAGAGCAGGGGGTACTGGAGATACAGCTCAGTTGGTGGAGTGCTTGCACAGCATACAAAAGCCTTGGATTCAATCCTCAAAACCACATGTGGTAGGCACATGCCTATAATCCCAGCACTCAGGCACTGGGGGGAAAAAGCAGCAGGAGAATCAGAAGATAAAGGTCATCCTTGGCTACATAGTGAGTCTGAGGCTAGCATGGGATGCATGAGGCTCTGTCTAAAAAAAAAAAAAATAGGATTGGGAAGTTAGCTTTTAGTAGTTAAAGGTATTTGTTTGCAAAGCATATTGGCCTGGGTAAAATTCCCAAACCTCCCAAATAAGCCAGAGGCAAAAAGTGGCACAAGCATCTGGCATTCATTTGCAGCAGCAAGAGGCTCATGCACTCATACACACAGACACACATGTGCAGATAAGTCAGTGGCATAAAACAGTTGCCAACAACAAAATAAATGAGACAGCCCAAGCATGATGGCACAATCCTGCAATCACAACATTTGGGAGGGTGCGGCAGGAGAACTGCTATGAGTTCCAGGCTAGCCAGAGCTACAAAGTAAGATCCTGTATCAAAATAAATAAATAGGGCTGGAGAGATGGACCAGTGGGTAAGGTACCTGCCTGCAAAGCCCAGTGACCTGGGTTCAATTCCCCAGTGCCCATGTAAAGCCAGAAGCACAAGGTGGTGCATGAATCTAGAATTTGTTTGCAGTGGTAGAGGCCCTGGCATGCCTCTCTCAAGTAAATAAAATATAAAAATAGAATTAAATAAGGCAACCCATACATTTAAAAAAGAGAGAGAGAGAGAGAGAGAGAGAGAGAGAGAGAGAGAGAGAGAGAGAGAGAGGAGAGAGAGAGCTTGTGCTATGGTAAAGCACCAGGCAGGGAACAAGAGTTGCTTGAGGGTCAGGTCAGGGAGCGTCATTTTACACTGCATGCTTGCAGAAAGCTCACTTAAGCAGATTATATTTGGGAAAGACCTGAAGGCAGTAATGGACAAACTACATGGATAACTCTGGCTAAAGTCTACCCAACAACAGATCAGCAAACACAAGGGCCTTGAGGCAAGACTGTGCCTGACAGGTGTGAAGAGCAGCAGAGGGCACAGGCTGAGTGAGGGAAAGATCACAAGGACTGAGTCATAAACTAGACCTTGTGAAGAGACTGAGGAGATGTGGCCTTCAGTCTGTGTGATACGGGAAGCTATGAAGAATCTTAAACGGAAGAAGTGCATATACTGACATGCTTTAAGGGAAGCACTTGGATGGCTGTGATCATCTGCAGATGAGCAAGATCAGAAGCAAGGAGAGCGTTGAGGAAGCTGCAATGACCCAGCTGAGACAATGTTGGTTTGAACTAGGGTAGTAGCAATGGCTAAGAAGTGATCAGATCCAGAATACATTTTGAAGGTAGAGTCAGCAGATTAAAATATTAAGTATAGGGCTGGAGAGATGGCTCAGCGGTTAAGGCACTTGCCTCCAGTGCCTAAGGCCCCGGGTTCAATTCTCCAGGACCCACATAAGCCAGACCCACAAGGTGGTGGCCCTGGTGCTCTCTCTCTCTTTCTCTCTCTCTGTATCTCTCTGCTTGAAAATGAATAAATAAAAAAATTTTAAAAATAAAATAAAATATTAAGTATATGCAAGAAAGACAGTTTTGATTGAAGATGGGTCGTGAACATTTGCCCCGACCAATTTGAAGATCAAATTATCATTTATGTGCATGACGAAGGCTTTAGAAGTGGCTTGGGAAAGGAGAGCATGACTTCATTTGTGGACACTCAAGACCCATACAGACTAGGCAGCAGGTTATGCAAACAAGCTTGGCGATAGAAATAAGAGAATCAAGGTCAACAGCATAAAAGGACATTCAAAGCCAGCAAGTGAAGGACTGCTCAGGAGGGAGTACAGACTGAAGAAAGAAGAGGCTAAAGGCACTCCTGAGCACTGGGACACTAAACTTTCCACTGGGAAGATGAAAAGGAACCAACCAAAGAGAATGGAAAGTGTGCCAGTGAAGCAGTAGAAACCAGAAGCTTGTTGCCCCAGAAAGCCAGGGAAGTTTCAAGAAGAAGGGAGTGTCAGTGTCAAAAGCAAAATCAACTGAAATGGACTGGAAACTGACTCCCAGGCTGGAAACATGCAATTAGAAGTGAGAAGCACAACCTTAAATAGAGCCAATGGAGTAAGAAAACATGGTGGTATGAAAGCCTAACTGAAATGGATAGGAAAAATACAAAAGGAGAGGAACTACAAACAGTAACATTAAATTTCAGAGGCATATTCTTTCAAAGTACAGCAAAGAAATGGCTAGTTAACCACAGGGAGAAGAAGCATCAAAGTTTTTTCTCAGATAGGAGGAATTTCAGAAAGTGTGTGTGCGCGCGCACACGCAGGCACACGCGTGCGCGCGCGCACACACACACACATGCACAAAAGAGAGAAGAGAATCCAGAGAGAAAGAAAAAGAATGCAGGAGAAATAAGGTAGAGGTTGCTGTGTGTCTTTGAGCAGGTGTAAAGATCTGAGGTTTCAAGATTAACAGGGAGCTTGGCCTTAGATTGTATGTCCATCTATAACAAGATGGAAGGCAGTTACATACAGACATAGTTAGGTAAATAGATGTGGTGACAGGAACATGTGGACATTTTCTGAGAAAACAGAAACAAGAAGGTAGAAAACAGGGGCTGGAGAGATGGCTCATCAGTTAAAGATGCTTGTTTGCAAAGCCTGACAGTCTGAGTTCAAATCCTAAGTACTCATGTAAAGCTGGATGCACAAAGTGGTGCATACATCTGGAGTTCATTTGCAGTGATAGAGGCCCTAGTGTTTGCATTCTCTCTTTCTCTTTCTCTCTCTCTCTTGCTGATTATAAATAAAAATATTTAAAAATTTTTTTTAAAAGGAGGTAAAAATAAAGTCATCAGCTGAGGGTGCCAATAGCAGAGGGAACATTTACAGTAAGAATAAGAAGCAGGGCTGGAGAGATTGCTCGGCGGTTAAGGCGCTAGCCTGCAAAGCCTAACGACCCCTGTTCAATTTCCCAGTGACCATGTAAAGCCAGATGCACAAGGTCTGTGTCTGGAGTTCGTTTGCAGTGGTAGGTGCCCAGGCCTGTCCATTCTTTCTGTCTGCCTTTCTCCCTCTCTCCCCATATCTCCCTCTGCTTGCAAACAAATAAAATGTTTTTTTAAAAAGCAGCAGCAGGTGTTTAGGACAGTGGAAAGAGGAAGTGTGAAAGACTACTTGGGTAGCTTTGGGACTGACCCGGGCTCAATGAAAACAAGTTGAAAATGAGTATAGTCATCACAACTGTGTAAGCACTGGGAGGGCCCAAGCCAGCTGAGGCTGGGAGTGTCAAGGAAGCTGTCTCTTGGAAAGGAACATCAAAGCAGGTTTGCAGAACTGACAAAAGGGCAATACTTGGCACAAAGAGGATAGGAAGGAGAGATTGCTCAGTGGTTAAGGCACTTGCCTGCAAAGTCTAAGGACCCTGGTTCGATTCCCCAGTACCCATGTAAAAGCCAGATACACAAAGTGGCACATGTATCTGGAGCTCTTTTGCAGCAGCTGGTAGCCCTGGCACACCCACTCTCTCTCAAATAAATAAAATATTTTTAAATAAATAAATATTTATTTATTTATTTATTTGCAAGCAGACAGTAAGGGGGGAGGATGGGAGAGAGAGAGAGAGAGAGAGAGAGAAAAAGAATAGGCACTCCAGGGCTACCAGCCACTGCAAACAAACTCCAGACACATGTGCCACTTTGTGCTTTATGTACTGGAGAATTGAACCCAGGGTATTGGGCTTTGGAGGCAAGTGCCTTAACCGCTGAGCCATCTCTCCAGCCCCCAAGAGATTTTTTAATAGATGAAATCCACAGGATTTGAATAATGAATATTGGAATGAAAAGCAGAGACATGTATGTTAAAGGTGATGTCTAGGTTTCCCACTGGGTACATGGCAGTTTGATTCCGTATAAGAGAGAAACAAGTTTGGTGGGGAAGACCACACAAGTTAGTTTAGGCTTGCTAAACTTCCCCATGGGGAAGCATGAAGACATTGGTGAAAATGGACAGCTGATTTCCGGTATGAGAGGAAAGAGCAACAAATAAGACAGCAATCTAAGAGCGAGTGAGGATGGGTGCGCCTATCCAGGTAGATGCCTTTTCTTCCCTTCTGACTCATCCACCCATCTTTCAAGGTAAAGTTGCTGTTGACACTCCCTCCTTCCCTTATGACTCACCTGACAGAGCTTCCCCTTGATAGATTCCCAGGAAGTCAAGATGGACCTATCAAGGGTGACTCCACACTTACCTTGTCATAGTGAGGGTGCCACAGCACCTTCCCACACTCCCCCTCCCCAGACCACAAGCAACTTGGGGAAACAAATTCTTATTCACTGTCCAGCTCTCAACATCTAGCATGGTTCTTGTCACAGAGGACTTAGAAGACACGCTGACTGAATGAACACAAGGATGAATGTCTGCCTCAGAAAGACTTTCTTTAATGTGACCTAGTTCTGTTCCTATGATCAAGGACATCCTAATGTGTATGACCTCATAAGTGTTTGTAAATGAGTGTTTTCAGTGTGGGGTTTTATCTGCTCCTGAGATTATAAACTAAGGAAACTTTTGTTCCTGGTTCTTTATAAAAGTGAAGTTCAGTTTTCCTTACCCTATCCTTTTCCAAGTCTGAGGTGTTTAATGACTGTCCCTACTTTCAGAAAAACACACCCTAACCCTTCAAATCTCATATACTTGTTTCTTCTAGCAATACAAACAATAAGGATCTAGGGGGTCATGATGGCACACATCTGTAATCCTAGCAGTGGGGAGGATGGCAGGAGAATGGCTGAGTTGGATGCCAGTCTGCAGTCTGGACTACATTAGTAAGACCTTGTCTCAATCAATCAATAGATAAATAAATAGATGGCTGGCCATGTAGGCAGTGATCCCAGCACTTGGGAGTCAAGGCAGAGGACCGGAAGAACTTGGGCTACATGAGACCCTGTTTCAGAAACTCCCCAAAAGAAAAGAAGGAAGGAGAGAGCCTAAGGTACATAAGTTTTAACACCTTCAGGTAGCTTCTGCCCACAGAATACCCCCATATACAGAATGATATCCAAAGTGGGTTTTAAACAACTGCATTCTCTATGAAATCGCAAAGAGCAAAAAGGTGGAAACAATTCCCTCAAAAAGGCCTGTCTGATTTTGATATTCTATCCCAAAATCAACTATCATGGGTGTTTTGAACGCCAGTTAGAGCTGTCTGCCACAGAAGAGTGAGGAGGATGTTCAGGATTGGACTGAGCTCAAAACCCTCCCCTGTCCAGGGATCCAGGTAAGTAGGGAACTTCCCCACACCCCTACCCTCACCCCACCTCGATGGCACCTCACGCACCCTGCAGCGCTGCCAAGATTCCCACGATGCCCGTCCCCGCGCCCAGTTCGATCACCTTCTTGCCTCGAAAATCCACATTTTGTCTCTCGAAATAGCCGCACAGACTCAGAGCCTAAGGAGAGAAGAGATACTGTCGCGCGGACGGCTCTCTATGGGAGAGGCGGGGGGCTCGAAGGACCCTCCCTCGAATTCCTCACCGCATCCCACACGCGCGCCGCCACCCCGAGGCGGGACCCGAAGTTTTGCGTGATGCTCAGCTCGTGCCCACAGAAGCGGAACCGGCTGTTCTCCGAGTAAGCGTCGGCGAAGAGCCCGACCTCCCGAGGGAACACCGACTGGGGTTCGGGCTCCGGGTCGCGGCGGGAGCTGGCCATCGGGCGGAGGCGCGGCGGCCGGCGCTCGGACCCGGGGTCGGTGCCAGGAGCGTGGCCGAGGACCGGAGCCGTGGACGGTCCCGGCGGCCCCGTGGCACGGCCCCGCCTCCCTCCTCCAGGCGGACTTCCTGGAGGGGGTGAGGGGCTGACCCCCGAGTCCCGTCCCTGGAGCGCACCCCACTGGCCCCCCGGCCCGGCCGAGACCAGGGCAGAGGAGCAGCCAGGCCGGACGCACGGTCCCTCCGCTCGGAGGCGAGCCCCCAAATCCATCTCACCTGCCGGGCGCACCCCTGCCCGCAGCCAGCTCGGCCACCCGGACCGGCGGAGCCTCGGGGAAGAGGCCGGGACCCCGGGGTGGCCTTCCGAGCAGGGCGACGCCCTCTCCCGCGCGCCCCTCGCCCCGCTCAGCCGACTTTGTGCCTGCGTCTTTAAGAGGCGGGATCTGCGCGCAGCTTGCACGTTGCGTCATCATCGGGCGCCTTTTGGGGGCCTCCGTTCTCCACGTGGACTCACGGGAGCCCGCGAGCCGGCATCATGGCGGGAGCCGAGTCTGGGAACGTGGCGGCAGCCGAGGCCCCGCAGCCTCAGAAGCGCTACTACCGACAGCGCGCCCACTCGAACCCCATGGCGGACCACACGCTGCGCTAGTGAGCCCGCCTGGCCGGGCGGGGAGGGGAGGATGGCCGGGGCGGGAGGACGGCCAGGCTGAGTGACGTCAGGCCGTCGGGGAGGCTTGGCCGAGAGCGGAGTGCTCCCGTCGGAAGGGGTGTGCTGTTCTAGCCTAAGTCTCGGTAATGGTGCCGAAACTACAACGAGAGGGCAGATTTTGTTATATTTGTTATATTTCCATCTTTTGATTTTGTTTGTTGGATTTAACAACAAGACAAACATACACAGTCTTGGGACTTTAGTGCTCCATCCTGTCTTCCGCCGAGCACATAAATAAGATAGTATCCCAGTGCCTGGCAGCCAGTTTCTGGGAAAACTTTGTACCCTAGAAAGAGAGCTGCCTGGCCAGGAACACATCAGCCCTGAGCAATGGAGATGAGCAGGTCAGCAACCTTGGCCTCGTGATGGGCCTGGGATTCACCCAGGGAGCCAAGGAGCTTTCCCTAGTGCCTTCCAGAGCTCTGGTCAAAGGGCCCCCACTGTTGCAGAAGTTTTGAGAAACCTTCCCATCTACCTCCCACCCTCACGACCAGTAGCCTTTCTGAAATGGTATGACCAGCATTCTCACGTGTCATGTCTTTTTCCCAATAGCCCTGTGAAGCCAGAGGAGATGGATTGGTCTGAGCTATACCCGGAGTTCTTTGCCCCACCCACTCAAAATCAGAGCCATGATGACCTGAAGGATAAGAAAGAAAAGCGAGCTGAGGCCCAAGTGGAGTTTGCAGACATAGGCTGTGGTTATGGTGGCCTGTTAGGTAATGTTCTGGGCCTTTCCCTGGATGAGGAGAGGCTTTGGTTCTGCCATCTCAGCAGATTGGTGGGAGCTGTAGTTGACTTTTTGGATTACACTGGTGACATCAAAGCCTCCATTTTCCCTCTACTCTAGGTCTATGGCCTTTGCCCTGGAGAAGGGGAGCGGGGGAGCTGCCTTAAGTACCTCTTAGAATCTGGGTTGTCCTGTCTGGCTTCATTCCCACATGAGCCATTTCACCTGCTTGGTGCTGGGTCAGTGAGCTGGTCAGCACAAGCGTCAGAGATCAGCCACTGTGGCCACTGATCCTGAACTGTCTTTCTCAGGGATTCCTCCCTTCCCCTTCCCCCTCTCTCACCAGTATATATTCTTTCTGCTCCACTCTCTTGTTTCAGGGTTCCTCTTACATTGTCTGCCTTGTCCCAGCCTATGCATGACTACCCACTTTCTTGTTTTTAGATCTCCCCACACAGGTAGCTGCCTAACATAAAGGAAGAATATGGTACTTGGAGGCAAAAACAAAAAAACTTGGCTCAAGTTCCAGCTCTCTCCTTTGTTAATTGTATGACCTTGAGCATTTCTGACCCTGGCTTTTCTGTTCTTTACAATCTACTAAGGAGTATGAAGTCATTGTGAAAGCCCTAAAGCAATTGCAAATTGTTTCTGTAGGCAGTTTTTGTATCGTCCTTGTCTCTTCTGCAGAGATCTGTCCATGTAGCTCTCTCTTGGCCCCCACTCCTGACTTAGGGAGTTGCACACTGAGGCTTTCTTTCCTGTGTTCACCTCTGTATGAGATTGATGATCCCATTGCCATTGCTGTCTCCAGTGGAACTGTCACCACTCTTCCCTGACACCCTAATCCTGGGCCTGGAGATTCGGGTGAAGGTGTCGGATTATGTACAAGACCGGATTCGGGCTCTACGTGCAGCTCCTGGAGGTGGCTTCCAGAACATTGCCTGTCTCCGAAGTAATGCCATGAAGCACCTTCCTAACTTCTTTCGCAAGGGCCAGGTGGGAAGCTGCCCAGTGGGTTAAGCTGGTGGGCAGGCAAAACATGGAGGTCAGGTGCTCACAACAAACCCCACTGGTACATGTCTATCTCACAGCTGACGAAGATGTTCTTTCTCTTCCCTGACCCACATTTCAAACGGACAAAACACAAGTGGCGAATCATCAGTCCCACACTGCTGGCAGAATATGCCTACGTGCTGAGAGTTGGGGTGAGTTGGGAGGGAAGCTGGTGTGAATAGTCTGAGTAGGGGCCCTTCAGTAAGTATTCATTGTGGGGCAGTTAGATACTCACACACTGTGTGTTCCTTCATCATCGTCATCTCACTGCTCAGTTGCATGCAGCCTCTGTCTAGGGTAATCTTGCTTATACAGGGCCTGGTATATACCGTAACTGATGTGCTGGAGCTACACCAATGGATGTGCACCCATTTTGAAGGGCACCCACTGTTTGAGCGTGTTCCTCTGGAGGAGCTGGTAAGTAGGATGCCTAAGGGAAACTGCAAAGATGCAGATCCATTCCAGATTGGTCTTGTAGTCTTTGACCTAACTTAGGGTCAAGAGGGTGGGAGTCTTGAGACCCAGGACAGTTGGAAAGGTGAACAGAGACATACTGGACCCTTCTTCTCCAGAGTCAAGACCCAATTGTGGGACATCTAGGCACCTCAACTGAGGAAGGAAAGAAAGTTCTACGCAATGGAGGGAAGAATTTCCCAGCCATTTTCCGAAGAATACAGGACCCTATCCTCCAGGCAGTGACCTCCAACCCCACTCTGCCTGGTTACTGACTGCTTAGCCCATCTTCCAGAGACTGGAAAGAAGACCACCTCCCCAAGACCTTCCCAGCTGAGATGGGTTGGGGCTGTGAGGCTATGCTCCCTCCAAGAATTTGGGGTGCAGCCTATCATCTCGCCAACCCTAGCTCCTCTTTCCTTCTTGCCCCTCCACTGCCAACAGAAAACAAACAGAACTGACTGGGAAGATCAAAGGACCTTGGACCAGAGGGGATCTTTGGAGAAGTGTGGGCTCTTGACCTCCCCGAGCACTCTCCTGTTTCTCCTCAGCTGAAGAGAGGAATGCAATATTCCACTTTCTGAACTGTCTGCTTGGCTCAAACAGCCCATATGCTTATGTTTACTTTGCAGTCCTGGGGATAAGGGTGCATGTCCATGTGCCCATGCTGCTGTTTCTCAGGAAAGACTTGGGTGTGTATCACATGCCTCCTCGCATCTCCCTGCCTACAACTTGACCTGGGCAATCTGCTTCGTTTATTGTTGCTGTCTCAGGAGAGTCCCTGGAGGGCAAGGGAGTAGAAACCCTTACTTTTTTCATATTGACCTTTGATTCCTGAACTTCGGAACTGACTGACTGGCACACAGTCTGATTAGAGTGAGGAGAGGACTGTCAACGGTGGGAAAGAGAAGGGAGAAAAGGAGTGAGGACTGGAGGGTTCTTTCTCTTGTGTGTGTATGGCTTAGTATGTGGTGTGTGTGTGTGTGCGCACGCGCGCACACACACACACACACACACAGATACATAGACACACACGTAAGAATTCAGAAAAGGACATCAGGTGTCCTTGCTGTCTTGGTTAGAGTGACGAGTGAACCTCAACAGTCTTATCTGCCCCACTCCAAGTTGAGGTTTGAGACATGTGTGAGCTTTTGCATCTGGCTTTAGATGCTTGCTTGGGAATTGAACCCTGGCTGGCAGGCTTTATATGCAAATACTTTTAACCACTGAGCCATCTCCCCAAGCCCCAACTGTCCAACCTTTTGGTTTTTGGTTTGTTTGTGTTTTCTTCTTGTTCTTGTTGTTTGTTTGTTTTGTTTTGAGGTAGGGTCTCAATCTAGCCCAGGCTGACCAGGAACTCACGCTGCAGTTCCAAGCTGACCTTGAACTCATATCAATCCTACCTCTGCCTCCTGAGTGCTGGGATTAAATATGTGCACCACCGTACCCTGCAATGTCCAGCCTTTAAAAAAGTATTTTTTAAAAAATTTATTTGCAGTCAGAGAGAATGGGTACCAGGGCCTTCCACCTCTACAGATGAATTCTAGATGTATGCACCACTCTGTGCATCTGACTTTATATGGGTACTGGAGAATCAAACCTGGGCCTTTAGGCTTTGCAAGCAAGCACCTTAACTGCTGAGCCATCTCTCCAGCCCTGTGTCCAGCTTTTTATGTGGAAGACGGGGATTGAATTTGTCCTCATGTTTGTGCAGCAAGTGCTCTTACCCACTGAGCCGTCTCCCCAGCTCCTTACCTGGAGGATTCTGTGGCTCAAAGTGGAATGGAGCTGCTAACAGGAAAGGCATCCAGAGAACTCAGCTTGGGATTCAAGCATTTACTCCATCTAAGAAAGACTCAGAGAAAATCTCTACATAAAACTTTCAGCTGGGTATGGTGGTGCGTGCTTTTAATCCCATCACTCAGGCAGGGGTAGGAGGGTTGTTGTGCTCAGCCACCCTGAGACTGCATAGTGAATTCCAGGCCAGCCTGGGCTAGAACAAGATCCTACCTCGAACCCCTCTCCCCCACCCCCGGCCAAAAAAAAAAAGAACCTTCATGGGGCTAGAGAGATGGCTTAATGATTAATGGAGCTTCCTTGTAAATCCTGATGGCCCGAGTTTGATTT
Organism: Zapus hudsonius; assembly: GCA_004024765.1. NCBI lineage: Eukaryota > Metazoa > Chordata > Mammalia > Rodentia > Dipodidae > Zapus > Zapus hudsonius. Next base: position 3,545 of record PVHP010003203.1, on the reverse strand, counting down.
CCCAGTACCCATATAAAGCCAGATGCACAAAGTGGCACGTGCATTTGGAGTTCATTTACGGTGGCAAGAGGCCCTGGCTGGCCCATACTCACTCTATGTCTGCCTCAAATAAATTAAAAAAGAAAAAAGTTCCATCCTTCATTTTGTTCTTTAAACTCCAGTTCCTGTGACTGGAAGGAGGGGGTTTGTTGAGCCAAAAGACCCTTTGTGCAAGAAAAAAAGATACCTGGAGTCATTTTAACCCATTAGGCAACATGCCATCTGGCTTTCTGCTCAGGTGCACCGAAGGGGCAGGAAATGAGCAGGATCTGGGACGAGAAGTTGTGCCTATACCTAGTTTCTTATACCTAGTTAGGAGGATGGTCCTGAGGAGATTTGGCTCCCTAAGGAAGTAGTGGGAATACCAGGGTTTGGCTCCTGTAATCCATACTAAATAGCCATTCCCAGGGAAAGAGCCTTAGGCAGCTGGACCAGGAACCAGGTCTCCCATGAAGGTTGCAACATCAGAACCAAAGAAGCCAGTGGTAAACTCCAGCCCCACCTACTGTTCTGGGTGCTGATCTTCAGCACCCAGCAATCTGCCCAAGGGATTGGCTGAGGATCTTGCAGAGAGAGTGTCATCACCTCCCCAAGGGTTAAATAGGGGTTCAGGCAAGATGCTCTGGAGAAGTGCTCTCTTGAACAGGCTCCCTGAACCTAACCATGACCCAGACTATTAAGCTTGCCTCCAGAGTGTTCAGTCGAGTCCGCTGGCCTCCACGGCTGACTGCCCTCCTGGGCTCTCGAGGTTCCAATTCAGCGGTCCCGAGCTTGACGGACATCCCGGGTCCCTCCATGCCTAGCTTCCTGGCTGAACTTTTCTGCAAAGGAGGGCTGTCCAGGCTACACGAACTGCAGGTAGGAGGAACCGTCCTTACCATTTCTGGGAGCTGGGAGAACTGGCTTTAAGGACAGCCGTGCTGAGCGCAGGAGGGAGTGCTAGTAAGAATGGATGCCATGGTTTAGGAAAAAGACAGGATAGGAAGTGGGCTCCAGTGCCCTGAGTGTTTTCCAGCATCCGGGAAAGGGGTGTACTCTGGTTGTACAAACACCTGGGAAACCCTGGATCCAAACCGTAAGGGAAAGAAGCTCCGAGGTGTTTTACTGGAGGTAGTCCCGGTGGGGAGCCCTTGAGGGACGTAAGGACAGACCTAGATGACTAAAAGCAAGTTCCTTATACCTGCTTGAGGCACCGTTCCTGTTTTTCCCATCCCACTCAAAAGTTAGTGGTTTGAGAGAGAAGTTTGCAACATCAAAGTCCTTTACGAACCCCCTCCCCCAAAGTCTAGCCAACCTACGCTGAGAGTCCCCAGCCTAAGTGTCGCTGGGTGATGCTCCCAGGTGCAAGGCGCTGCGCGCTTCGGGCCAGTGTGGTCGGCCAGCTTCGGGACGCTGCGCACAGTGTACGTAGCCGCCCCTGCACTCGTGGAACAGCTGCTGCGACAGGAGGGTCCCTGTCCCGAGCGTTGCGGCTTCTCATCGTGGGCAGAGCACCGTCGCCGCCACCAGCGGGCCTGCGGACTGCTCACCGCGTGAGTCCTCCCTCTCAGCCCCCAGGGCCCGGAGCTCGCACCCCATCCCAGTCCTGTCCTGGGGTGAGCCGCGATCCGGTGGCTCGAAGGAGGTCGGCAGTTTTCACCAACCTTCTGGCATCTCTGGGTTGCCGTGTCTGTTCCGTCCAAAGTCGGCTTGAGCCCGGTCCTCGTCCCCCACCCACCTCCTTATAGTTTGAGCCCAGAGCCCGTCGGGGTGGTGCACGCCCTTAATCCCAGTGCTGGAGAGGCAGAAGGGAGGGGGAGCGCTGGGAGTTCGAGGCCAGCCTGGGACTACATAGTGAATTCCAGGTCAGCCTGGGCTAGAGTGAGACCCTGCCTCGAAAAGCAGCAATAAAAGTTTGAGCCCAGAATCCTGGGGATTACAGAATCCGATAGACTGTGACTCAGGTTACCTGGGAACCCACTCCCCACCCCACCCGCGGGAGGAAATGAGTAAGGAGGAAGGAAGATGGAAGATGAGTACAGGCAGGAGCAAGTTTCTCTAGCGCTGACGGATGCTCCCCGCAGGGAAGGGGAGGAATGGCGACGGCTCCGCAGCCTGCTGGCCCCGCTCCTCCTCCGGCCTCAAGCGGCAGCTGGCTATGCCGGGACTCTGGACGGTGTGGTCCGTGACCTTCTGCGACGGCTAAAGCGCCAGCGAGGACGCGGCTCTGGTCCGCCGGACCTGGTTCAGAACGTAGCAGGAGAGTTTTACAAGTTTGGACTGGAAGGTATCAAAACTTAACAATAAATGCACAATGAATGAATGAATGAAAAGAGAGGCAGGTGTAAGTGGAGCCTCACAGTGCCCCTCCCTGGCCAGGCATAGCCGCGGTGCTGCTGGGGTCGCGCCTGGGCTGCCTGGAGGCCCAAGTCCCCCCGGACACCGAGACCTTCATCCGTGCAGTGGGCTCGGTGTTCGTGTCCACGCTGTTGACTATGGCGATGCCCAACTGGATGCACAGCCTTGTGCCCGGACCCTGGGACCGTCTTTGCCGAGACTGGGACCAGATGTTTGCCTTTGGTAAGGCACAGAGGGGAGAGGGGAGGGGAAGGGAGGGGGCTGCACCGGAGGAGCCAGGCATTCACGTGCTGCTTCTCATGCAGCCCAGCAGCACGTGGAGCAGCGAGAGGGTGAAGTCACCCTGAGGAGCCAGGGCAAGTCTGCGGAGGGCACATCGTCTGGGCCTCATCTGACCTACTTCCTTTTTCGGGAGAAATTGCCTCTCCAGACCATCGTGGGAAATGTGACGGAGCTGTTACTGGCTGGAGTGGACACGGTGAGGTTCTTCCTCCATGCTGTGAGCCCTACTTCCAGAAGGTAACCTCCCTGAATTCTGGAGACACTTTCTGGATTTAAGGAGTCCACTCTGGCCATGTGGACCAACTTGACCCCAGACTGCCTGCTAGTCTACCCTGTTACCTGGCTCCCAATGCCTAACACCTGAGGTGCTCTCATCTGTTCCCTCAGGTCTCCAACACGCTCTCCTGGGCTCTCTATGAGCTCTCTAGACACCCTGAAGTGCAGTCGGCACTCCACTCTGAAATCACAGCTGCCCTACGCCCTGGTTCCTGTGCCCACCTCCAAACCACTGCTCTGTCTCAACTGCCCCTGTTGAAGGCTGTGATCAAAGAAGTGCTGAGGTGAGGGAAGGAAGGGAAGCACTAGAGGAAATGCTGGGACAGGGATGAGGGAGCAGAGGACACTCACTGTTAGCTAAACATTAGAAGTTGGAGGTGATGAGAAGGATGTCCTCACCTCGCTATCTCCATCTTGCTTTATGACCTAGATTGTACCCTGTGGTACCTGGAAATTCCCGTGTCCCAGACAAGGACATTCGTGTGGGTGACCATGTTATTCCTAAAAATGTGAGTAGACTCTTCTGCTGAGCCATTCATATTTTGGGCCCTAATCCTGTCTCAAACACAAACACTCCCCCAAAGCCCTTTCCAACTCTCCGTTTGACCTCA